>LBNU01032913.1:30227-54994 GCA_014162995.1 Artemisia annua
TCGTACAGGTTACCTGAAATCCATATTTTTTGCAAGTGACTGAAATGTCTTCGACCCAACCGCACACAAATCTCTACAAAATGTAAGGAGGAATAGTTAATATAGCATGATGGAACAGTTTAAATTACCAAAAAAGGTGGAAAAACGGGCGGGATGGGTAACCCGGTCAAAATAGGTCTTGTCACAAAGGGGTAATGTTAATGTGTGGGCCGAGTTGGACTACCAGGGATACAATATTTTTTTGTACTAAGTTTTTAAGTGATTATGTATTACATGTGATAACAAAATCTATATGATTAGAATTATAAAATTCAGATATGAACACTCGTTACTTTTACATCATAAAAAATGGTAGCAATTTAGTATTTGTAACTAACAGAACTCCTAAACGTTTTAGTATAAATATAAAGTTTATTTTCAATATAGCTATAGCTATACCCTATATGTATAAATATGATCTCGCTCTTTTTGCCGCTTATACAAAGCATGCAAATATGGCTCCTAATGTGATCTATATGTAAAATAATGATAGTAAGTATTAAAAACTGTGACAAAGATCATGCTTACATTGACCAAGAGGGTCGAAACCCAAGTCACCGGGCAGACTGCAAGTTAACATACAATACTAAATCATTAGTACCACAAAGTGACACAAAAGTTGAAACTTTACGTGCATGTTTTATTTTATGTTAATCTAGAATTTAGGATTCTATCGAACCTTCCATCGATCTATTCTGATGGAGTGCTACCAGGGAACAAAATAGATCCATCGGAGTCATCCGCAATGCACACGGTCCCAAAGGATCGTAAACCGGATGGTGCACTGCCTAACTTGCTAAGTCTAAGTTTCTTCCCACCAACAAATGAAGCCTTTGTTGATCAAACAATAGATCCACTCTTACAATTTCATAATGGCATCTTTGTTAGTTAATAAGAATACACTCCAGTTCAAGGTTTTTTTTAACTAACTAACTAACCCCTACTTATGTATCTAAAGATAAACATAAGAATATATAGTCAAAACAGATTTGCTTAAGTGTCGTAAGCACAACCATCAATTTATAGCGTACAACAATGAGTGTGTCAGCAAGACTACATAACAGTATCTTCTTATCTTATAACATAATCATACAGGTTTGATCATAATGAATATAGTGCAATGTAAAATAATATGTACCTTTGAAGCCTCATGATTAATATAAAACAAAATCGCACAATTGTGTGATATCCAATTGTCATACCTCGCCAAGGCGGAAACGCGTGTGTGTTACTTCATGGATATCATCACAACACATGGTGTCTATATAGAGAAATACTACATGCACATAAATAGAGCAAAGTACAAACACGAGGTGTTGTAACAATACCCCAAAATAATATAACCAAATCAAACCTTCAAAGGTATCTTCCACAAAGTCAAACAAATTCATATCCAGATAATACACTCTCAAATCCAACTAAAGTCTCTTCTAGTCGCTTCCTTCTATCTAATCCTTAGAATGCTCACCTGAAAATGATGCTTAAAACGTCAACATAATGTTGGTGAGATTCATAGGTTTAAGACACACAATATCACACAAGGCAACCAGTTCACTATGATTATAAAATATAGCTGGACGAATAAATATAGTTATCATATAAGCTAACATGCAATCACACAACAAAAGGCAACCATTGGGACGGAACGTGTCCGCCGATCCAATACTGACATCAATTAGGTCGCATGCGGGAGCAACAGGATAAGCATCCTCCCAATTGAGTCACTGATATGCATGCCTGATATAGACATCAATTAGGTCGCATGCACGAGCAACATGATAAGCATCCTCCCAATTGAGTCTCTGATATGCATGCCTGATAATTCCTGATAATCCAAGATAATCACAACATATAACTATCACACCATAATAATCATTACATATAACATACATACGATAACATTATAAGTCCAAGCTTTTAGACCACACATAATCACAGTAACTCAAATAATTGAACACAAAAATCATTCCCATCCCAAGTTTAAAACAAAGCAAAAAGTATGGGACTATGAACTCACCTCAACTTTGCAGCTTCTACAAACACAAATCACAAATCTATATAACACAAATAAGTTCACGTTACACATGGCCAAGCTATAAGCTATAACCCATGTAATACTTATATGATGGATGTCTAAGGTTCATATCACCCACCATGGATCTCCTAGACTCCATACCAAACACCATCAACCACTAATGCTCACTAAATCCCTTGCACTTATAATTTTCAGAAAACACAGAATTCTGGGGTATATTCACCCATATAAAATAATAACAATTTAAGCTTAACAACTCACACCAAAAATTCACCATGGTCTCTCAAAAGCATACAAGCTAATCCCAGAAGGCCATGGTCTAATAACATACATAATCACCCATAAGAAAATCAAACTTGTCAACTATCCAGATTCGGATCTGAACGCACACCAAAAAAATTTGATTAAAGAAAAATACTTCTACAACTTTTTATCGCGAATCCTTTTCTTGGGAGTCTAAGAAAACCTAAAACTCAACTTTTCCAGAAGGGCTAACCTTAATAACACTTTTTCACTCACAAATCACTATCAAACTTTTACCCAAATTCTGTCCCGGTTTAACAGCTTTGACACCTTATCTTGTAAAAATCAAAAGACTAACTTCCCGACCTCGAAATCAGTCGTGGTCGGACTTTTTGGAAAGCTATTTCTCTGAACTATAATTTAGAGTCAAAATTCGTGATCTAACTCATCCCCATCTATTAAATATCATCGTATCTTTACAGCCCTTCAAAGCTGTCCCAAACTAACTCAACGTTTAACATGTTTTATCACCAAACCAACTTCACTAATCATCATAACATTAATAACTAATGATCCTAACATGTTTAACATCATAATTTTCCAGAATTTTATAAACCCTAAATCCATCATAATTAATATTACATAAATTAGTATAATAATTAACCAATTGAACATAAGGATTGAAAGTTATACCTTAAATCTTGAGTTTTAAGTTTCAAAAAGTGAAAACCCTAATTTTTCTTTCTTGCTTCTCCCTTGATCGACCAATTCCAAAGAAAAAAGGATTTGGGGTGTTTTTGTTTGTATTTATAATACCCTATATTTATTTTAGATATCCCTTTTAATTAGTAATTGTATTTGGAATACAATTTGTTTCTTTTTTTTTCCTAAAAACCCCCTATGAACCGATTTTTTTTATAATACACATACATATATTTTTTTTATTTAATTTAATTATTACAATCAAAACCTTATACTTTTTATATTTTATGCGTTCCCATAACGAAACCTAACGTGATAAACCTCAGTTTTTACGACGACTCGGAAAATAATCATTTTCAAAATAAAGTTTCCAAAAATAGAATTTTACACACTCTATAAATATATCCCACGAAAAAAATCTCTTCGTAACTTACTATCGCTCAAATACTTGAACGAAGACTTATTACGCAAAACCACAAAACACTAAAACTACTCAAGTCACTTCTAAACCATAAAGGCGATCAAAATGAAGTTACCCAAAATCAATACTTCCCAAATCATAATAACAACCACACACACAAAGGGATTTAGTGCCACATTCATACTTATCACAAATATATCTCATATATATCACACATATACCACAAAAAAACACTTTATTCACACCAAACAAAGTCAAATAGATCGAGACTATTAGTCAAACTAATCTGCTAAAATCACGGTTGTCACACCAATGACCTGTTACATTACAAACATAAAAGTTACTGTCACCACGGCTCTTCACAATTAAAAATATTCAACAACAAAACATACTTGATATAATAATGTGTACCAAACTAAGTAAACATAAAACAACAATGAAAGATTATATTTAATGTAATAATCAATTTGGTGCTTGACAAACACATATATGAATTATTGAGGTGAAGATGTATACCTTGCATCCTTAACTTCTTTTAAACAACATCAAGATGATCATATCGTCAGTTAGCAGTTGATGATAGTAACGACGCCAACATGAAGATGAAAGTTTTCTTTCTTAAGAAAACTGCTGCAAAATAATACTCCCCTTTTGATATTCATAAATCACCATTTGGGACTCTTAGGATTTGTGTGTCAGAGCTATTCATATCACGGATCCGCTCAATCCTTGTCGCAACTCCAATCTTCACCGTGTTCAGCTTCACCATCATCCTAAAAAATTAAAAAGTATCTTAGCCTTATTACATTTAAAATCATTATCGCAAGCTTCTACAATATAATGAATTCCTTAAGTTCTTAAAATTACTCGCTTCTTCAATGTTATCAATCTAAGAAATTTTTCCGCTTGAAAATATAAGCAAGCACCAACCTGTTAAATTTGAGCCGCTTATTTACACTAATTTTACCAAAGGCGAAACACTCAAAACTACTGATTTCAGTTTAAATTTACCAGATTAGTTTAGCTAACGAATCCCAAACACCTTCTAACTCATTTATTAATAATCAATATCACCTATTATGCAATCTTACACAACCAAAGAAATACATATATATTAAGGTATTAAGCATTTACCTCTTCTTTAATATCCTTTATCTTAGACATTTCATCAAACATTTGGTGACCCCTTAATCGAACACTAGATTGTAAAAGATATCCAGTTTTCATATGACTCAGTTTTTAGTTATTGACCCGAACATCATCATCGTCATCAAAGAAGCATGAATATGTAATTGATAAAATTGATAACAGATTAAACATACCAAGTTAACAATAATAATAATAATAATAATAATAATAATAATAAACACGAACATGTAACTGTTATCATAGCAGGTTCAAATAAAAACTTGCAATTAAGACAATTAATAAATATTAAAAAAATAATAATACCCTCAATTAGGTAGCCGGAATAAATTGACCTCAATAATCGAATGACCTAATCAACCGAAACAGGCTCCATTCGAATCCCAAGACATAATTATTGATTAATACCCAATTAGGTTTCATGATTTTTTCGTATTGCGATTAAACTGATGATTTACGGGAAGGTTGATTTTCGTTTTTGATTGATCCGATGCTACGATGATTGATTGAATTTAGGGTTATAATTGTGGGGTAACGATTTTGAAGATATGAGATCCGGTTTTGATTTTCGGTGTTTTTTATTAGGGTTTATGCTAGAAGATGGGATGAATGAGAGAGATGTGTGTGTGTTTTTTTTGTTATCAATTGTAACAAATGAAAAGGGTAATAGGTATTCCGCCGAATTTTTGTTTCCATTGACTTGTTGACTATTCAAATTAACCTGGACCGTCGGATAGGGCATAATGCCACGTGTCGAATTTAGAAGATTTTTAAGGAGGAGATGAGTTTAGAAAACCTTGTTTTATATAGATAGTAGATAAAGTGGATTCGTCTATGCATATATTTTGCATTCAAGCATCTTTGGACTTTACATTTTTATACCAAACAAATATTCTTAGGTGTTGATCCATGCCTATAGTGCAAAACCCATTAAACAAACACTTCTTTAGTTTAAGGCATGCAATTATTTAATACAAAATATTTGTTCAAAAAAAAAAAAAAAAATTAGAGTTAACTACATTTTTGGTCCTTGTGGTTGTATCAAAATATCACTTTTGGTCCAATTTTCAAAACATGTGCGATTCCAGTCCAATAGTTTGCGTTTTGTTTCACTTTTGGTCCAATTTACTAATGGAGTTAGTTTAGTCGTTAAGTCTAATTGTAAAGTGGCAACATTAGTTCCTTAACTTAACGGTCGTTTGCAACGTTCGTCCTTTATACCAAAGATCGTTTGCAATGTTTGCAACGTTAGTCCTTTCAGTTAGTTAGTCTTTTAAAAAAGAATTTCCAAAAACATCGAAAAAAATTAGAAAAAAAATTATAAAACAATGATTTTTTATTGGAAAATTTTTTTTGGAAAAAAAAAATTTAAAAAAAATTTTCATAAAAAATTCTTAAAAAAATATTTTTGACGAATTTTTTTTCCAAAAACAAATAATTCGAAAAAAAAATTTGTTTAAGAAAAAAAATTTAAATTTTTATTTTTCTAATAAAAATTTTCTTAAAAGATTCAAAAACTAACAAACACAAATTACATTGACTAGTATACTTGAACACAAATTACATTACTAGTATACTTAAACACGAATTACATTAAACATAAAAAGTACGATGAAATGAAAATGCATTAAAAATATTTTTTTTAGAAGTGTTTTTTCTTAAACAAATTTTTTTTCGAATTATTTTATCTGGAAAAAAAATTTCGTCAAAAAAAATTTTTTTTTATAGAATTTTTTAAGAAAAATTTTTATTAGTATTTTTTTTTGGAAAAAATTTTTTCCGTCAAAAATTTTATTTTTAGAATTTTTTTCGAATTTTTTAACAAAATTTTTTATTAGAATTTTTCTTTTCAAATTAATTTTTTCGTCATTTTTTTTTTAGAATTTTTTAACAAAACTTTTATTAGAAACTTTTTCAAATTATTTTTTTTGGAAAAAAATTTTTTCGTCAAAAAAATTTATTTTTTGAAGTTTTTTTTCGAATTTTTTAAGAAAAATTTTTATTAGATTTTTTTTTTCAATTTTTTTTTTGGAATTTTTTTTTTCCAAAATTTGAAAAAAATCATTTTTTTAGGATTTTTTTCGATTTTTNTTCTAATAAAAATTTTCTTAAAAGATTCAAAAACTAACAAACACAAATTACATTGACTAGTATACTTGAACACAAATTACATTACTAGTATACTTAAACACGAATTACATTAAACATAAAAAGTACGATGAAATGAAAATGCATTAAAAATATTTTTTTTAGAAGTGTTTTTTCTTAAACAAATTTTTTTTCGAATTATTTTATCTGGAAAAAAAATTTCGTCAAAAAAAATTTTTTTTTATAGAATTTTTTAAGAAAAATTTTTATTAGTATTTTTTTTTGGAAAAAATTTTTTCCGTCAAAAATTTTATTTTTAGAATTTTTTTCGAATTTTTTAACAAAATTTTTTATTAGAATTTTTCTTTTCAAATTAATTTTTTCGTCATTTTTTTTTTAGAATTTTTTAACAAAACTTTTATTAGAAACTTTTTCAAATTATTTTTTTTGGAAAAAAATTTTTTCGTCAAAAAAATTTATTTTTTGAAGTTTTTTTTCGAATTTTTTAAGAAAAATTTTTATTAGATTTTTTTTTTCAATTTTTTTTTTGGAATTTTTTTTTTCCAAAATTTGAAAAAAATCATTTTTTTAGGATTTTTTTCGATTTTTTTTAGATTTTTTTTAAAAGACTAACTAACTGAAAGGAGTAACTGTGCAAACATTGAAAACGATCTTTGGTATAAAGGACGAACGTTGCAAACGACCGTTAAGTTAAGGGACTAATGTTGCCACTTTACAATTAAACTTAACGACTAAACTAACTCCGTTAGAAAATTGGACCAAAATCGCACGTGTTTTGAAAATTGGACCAAAAGTGAGATTTTGATACAACCACAAGGACCAAAAATGTAGTTAACTCAAAAAATTAATACATAACACGTGTTTCAGTATCTCTATTATTTAAATGTTAAAAGCTCATGAGAGGCCCACCAAATTCGTATAATGCTAGGTTGTCAAAAGTATGGATATTCAATACAATGCCGACATGGATTTCTACAATGCATTGAGTGATCTTATTAATCGATTAATAAAGCCTCCATTGTATTCCAATATCTATATTATTTAAGGGTTGTTGTTAGCAAGCTCATGCTCATGAAGAGGCCTACCACATTCGTATAATGTTGAAATTCAATACATTTTCTACAATGCATTAGTGATCTTATAGATCGATTTTTTTTTTTTTTTTTTTTTTTTTTTTTTTTTTTTTTTTTTTTTTTTTTTTTTTTTTTGAAAGGCAACATATAAAACAAAACCTGAAAGGGAAAAAACAATACAATACTAGGCGCCCCACCTCGACTAATTAAGATAATTAAAGGAGGATAGGACCCAAAGAGAACACAACACTTATAGATCGATTAATAAGCATGGATGGCCCAAGTACCTGTGATACAACACGTGAGGATGTAAATTGTTCGACCTAAACTTCAAACTGGCAAAAGAAACATCAGTGAAATCATTAATCAGTTGTTTGTTGAACCACCTTCCATTTTGATGGGTCAAAGGATATTTTGGGACCAGCTTTAATGTTCTCATAAATTGAATACTGGCAACTGATCTTTGGTACCAGTTTTCTACTTTTCCATAACTTTCGCATGGAAGTTGTCGACGAGTGCGGACTATACACGGATTTGATTTTAATCTTGAACAGTTTGTATTACGGGAGGAAACGAAACTAAATGTACTGGTAGAAGATTGACAGCAAAGTTTTTTATTTATCCACTTTTTTTTCTTCATAATTACTGTAATGATAGCTGGATGACTTTCCTTATTTAATTACCCTAGTTGTGCAACCAAACCAAGTTTACTCCCGTCTGACATAAACAACAATGCTTAAAACTTTCGAGCATGTGATTATGACAACTTCAAATGGCAAAATACATTCAAACACTACTCACTTACTCGTATACTCTACTACTTGGCCTGGATTATCTAAACCCGTCGACATAATAATCCCTTTGGAATGCACATCCGATCAACCCCTGATTCACAACAACTATAAGTGGCTATAACAGATCAAAAACCACAACCTCGTCAACATCTTAGGATTTCAATACTGCAACCAATCAAACCCATGAGGATGTGGAAACTCCTTTCGCAATGTTCTCAGTCACGTCACTGAGACTATTCTTGGAGATGGCAATTAGCCATATTTTTTGCAAATGGTAGTAAGATGAGCCCGTGTATTACTTGCAAATACAAATCATGCTCTACAGCTTACGCATTCATGTTACAACATTGCACGGCCAGAAGACGTGAAACATACATAGTAACTATTAGCTCGTTGCGTCAAGAACTTAGTAATCAAATCCACCACCAGGAGCACCTTTCTGAGATATATCCCTTCCTTAAACTAGTTTATCACATTAGGATTAATTAACGCTGAAACATTAGAACAGTAGAATTACAAACGACAAAGACCAGGAAAGGGATTAAATACACCACCTACCATTAGAAGGTTAGTGATTACAAACCATACTAAGTACTAAAAGCATTATGAGATTTGATCAGCAGTAGTTATCATAACACCAGTGGTAGTCATGTTGTGAGCTGTCTGTCATGTCATGTCTTCTACCGATAGTAAGCTTGCTGGTAACCCCCATACCCCATATAACCACCCGGAGGAGGATAGTTCATTGGAGGAGTACTTGGATACGATAACACAGGAGAATGCTCGGGTGAATATGCTGCATAATGATTGGCGGGAGGACTCCTGGTGTTCCCATGTCCATACATTTGTGGTTGGACCGCGTACGGGGGAGAATGATATTGGGTGTGTTGAGGAGACCTCACATATGTTGGTGGTGGCGCTGGAAAGGAAGATACATATGTATTCGCGATACGCCCTGCTTTTGCTGGTGGCATGGGTCCCATGGTGCATGCTCGTGTTCTTTTATTGGCAGGCGTTGCAGCAGCCGGACTCTTTTTCTCTACCTTCACCTTCTCCAATTGTTCCAGGCGCTTCTTCAGGTTCTCGGAAGGAAACTCTGCCTCCAGTTTGTATTCTTCAATGCATTTGATGACAACTCTAAGTGCAGATTGCTCTTTGCGTGCAGCCAGGTGCTGCAAGATATCACATAATAGAGAAAATGGAAGGTTTAAATATCAATAAGCACTATAGCTACAAGAAATGTTGAACATATATGAAGATCAACTGAATACACACAAGTGAGGAAAATCAGAAAACAAGACTTATAACGTAAAGGGGATATAAATACCGCAGCACGGCCAGAATTGTTAGGATCTTCCATAATAGACGTTGCAGCCTTCTTCGCATCCTTGAGAAAAGCTTTAAGCAAAGGTACAGGAGGAAACATGTCAACAAGGCCGACTTCCTGAGTGAAATGCACAGCATCAACCTGTTGTCCCCTGCTAATCAATTCTTTAATCATATCTGCAAGCGAATGAACAGAAAGGTTCATTAAGATACTAGTATATACCATTAAGAAAGCAGTTCACACAATGGAGAATAAAACCATATAGATAGTTCAAGTAAGTATGCACAAGCATGCAACAGGAACGAGAACACTGATTAAACAAATATAACTTCATTCTCAAGGAAGTATACAGAAGTAGCCATAATACAAGCATAGGTAAAGCCGGCATGCTAGATAACCTAAACTGACAAAATTAGACAACTTAAATCAATTCCAAGATTACAACTTTGTAGACATGTTTAGGTACCTATCTCATGTAGGAACTACTTAACGTGAGTATGATCTCAAACTACTGATTATACAACTTCAAGAGCTTCTAAATTGATCAAATTAAACTATGGCCTTTATATTAATACATTGCTTGTCCTAAAGTCATACCAAATACAATTGTTGCTATACACATGGTTAAGCATTTCAGATATCAATCAATTCATAAATAGAAAACCACGAAGAACAATAACAAAAGTATACCAGGCATCTTATCACCGAGCCCAAGCGAGACAGCAAGCTTAGGCATCTGCTTCCTCCACGCCGAACCAACAACAAGCTTCCAATACAAATCAAAATCCTCATCCTTGGCAATCCCAAACGTGACCAAATGCTGCAAAAACGTATGAACCTCAGACGCCTTCACACTCTCAACCCCGCCACGCTCGTCCAAACTCGCCTTCCACGTTTCCGCAACCTCCATCGCCCTCTTCTTAACCCCCGGCGTCACAAACGCCCTGGCACTCCCTAAAACCGGATCAACCAAAACGGGAACCAAACTCTCCAACAACAAAACACAAGCCCAGCCCAAATCATTCCCATTCCCAGAATCAGTCCTTTTATCGACAGGAAAAACCTCCGAAAAGGCGTCTAATACAAACATAGCAGGATCAACGCAGTCATTGAAAGCCAAAGGAAGGTTCTCTCTCATGAAATCAATTTCCTTCTTTTTTCCGCAAATAAAACCCCAAAAAGCCTCCGAATCCATTTCCACACAAAAACATTTCAGTTTTTTATAAAAATCTTCTTCTTCACAATCATTATTATTTTTATTATTATTATTTTCTTCATTTTTAATTCCAATTGAATCTTTTGCTTTTTGAATGGCTTCTTCGACTTTCCTCATTGCGATCGAAACTGATTTCTCGATCGTACTTTCCCTCTCCTCCAACGAACTCAACGACTTCTCAGTCTCCATCTCCAGCGTCTTTATCTTCCCCTTGATGACGTCAGATCTGCTCATCAGCTTCTCCTCCAACGACTCGAAATGATCCGACAGCTCTTTCCACAGCAGCGTGCAGCTCGTCATCAGTGACGCCTGCCGTTGAAACTCGTCGAAGTCCGGCGCGTGTATCGACGCGCCGCCGCCGGATGATATCGCGGCCATGGTTTGGTTAAGGTGTGTGTTTTTTTAAAGGTGTGAAATGAAATGAAACCCTAGGAGAGAGAATGTGTGGTAAAAAGAGGGGGGTTTGAGGGAATAGTGATGAAGCTGACGTGGCGGATGATGAGTGGGCCACGAGTGACGTTGTGCTTTCGAACCATCTACACGTGACTACTGACAAAAGCATTATGGATGTTTTCTTCTGATTAATTATTTAATATATGACTATTTAAAGAAGTGTATAAGTTAAGTATATGTACTTGTGTGTAGAGAATATTTGACTACAAAGCAAAATATACAACAAGATTGACTGATTATCTAGAGTTAGGCAGTGTTTGTTTTTTAAGAGGGTCTGAATCTGAATCTGAATCGCACATCTGAATCTGAATCTGATGCGTAAATATCTGAATCTGACCGCATCTGAACGGGGAAAAAAAACTCATGTTTGAACCGCACATTTGCTTGCTCGTACTAATTTCTTTTTGGTTTTTATTTGTGTCAGCAAGAGGCAACAAGACTCATTCAGACACCCCTCTCAAGTCTAAACCATTAAGATCTTACTGCATCTGAACGGAAAGAAAAAAACAAACGGTCTGAACGTCAAAATGTCTGACCAATTCAGACACAGTGCCCATTCAGAGGCTGTTAAGAGGCAAACAAAAAAAAACAAACACAGCCTTACTTGATTTTTAAGTTTCATGTCAACAATTTAAGAGTAAAGTCCAAAAAAAAATGCATGTAGTTTGTCTCGTGTCTTGCTCTATGTTCTCGTGGTTTTTTTTGGCACAAAATCATCCATACGTTATTAAAGTTAGCACAAAACCATCCACTCATTAGTAAAATCAATCAATGAGGACTAACGATGCAAATTATTCTCCGTTGTCTACTAACGCAAACGAAAATATTTGCATCGTAAGTCCTCCATTATCACCCACCATACATCTCCTAGGGGTGGAACCATATGGTACATGTTATTTTCAAATATCAAATGGTTAGATCTCAACTATTCAACCCACTTTCATCAAAAGCCCTAATTAAATATGAGGTTTACACTAAAAGGGCAATTTGGTCCAATATTTTTCTCAAACTCATCTTATTTCCTTCTCTGCTTCTCATATCATGTTTCATAAAAATAACCGCCAATACACACACACCAAACACGATCCACAAATATCAAAAAATTAAATTCATCATTCATTCGTCAAATTAGTTCGAAAATCATTCAATTACACTATACTTACTATTTAGTCATCAAATCCGATTGAAAATCAAAATCATTCAAATCCGAATTAAAATATTTCTATTAATTACGAGTAATAACCTTTGTTTATTGAGCCAATTTTATATATTTTCTTATTTTAGTTGAAAATTTCATATATATTCAAACATGCATCAATGACATTATATATTATGCATTCAATATTTCCACTTTAGATACGTAAAAACTTAATCATAAAAATAAGGTGATATTTAAAATTAATATTTGTTTTTTTATACAAAATGATCGTCCAACAAATTTAACATTAAAATTGTATATAAATATAGATAGACAACAACATTATAGATCAAGGACTAAGGGTCTGTTTGGTTAAGGGGTTTTGAGATGGTTTTGATTTGTATACTAAACTTAATTGTTTGTTTCATGGTTTAGATTCAAAAAGTGACATTGGGCTCACAAAAACCTAAAGGAGGCAAAGGAAGTAGGTTTGGGGGGGGGGGGGATGTGTAACACCCCCCCAAAATTTAACCATAACAGCGGAAGACTTTTTATAATTTACAGCGGAAGACTTTTTAAAATAACAGCGGAAGACTTTTTGGGTGTTACTTCGAGGATCTTTATTCTTTATCTTCCCTTTGATGACGTCAGATCTGCTCATCAGCTTCTCCTCCAACGACTCGAAATGATCCGACAGCTCTTTCCACAGCAGCGTGCAGCTCGTCATCAGCGACGCCTGCCGTTGAAACTCGTCAAAGTCCGGCGCGTGTATCGACGCGCCGCCGCCGGATGATATCGCGGCCATGGTTTTTTTTTAAAACTTGTGTGTGTGTGTTTTAAAGGTGTGAAATGAAATGAAACCCTAGGAGAGAGAATGTGTGGTAAAAAGGGGGGTTTGAGGGAATAGTGATGAAGCTGACGTGGCGGATGATGAGTGGGCCACGAGTGACGTTGTGCTTTCGAACCATCTACACGTGACTACTGACAAAAGCATTATGGATGTTTTCTTCTGATTAATTATATTTAATATGACTATTTAAAGAAGTGTATAAGTTAAGTATGTACTTTGTATGTAGAGAAGATTTGACTAAAAAGCAAAATATACAACAAGATTGACTACTACAAGTCTACAACAAACATACAGGGGTGAGCAGGAACCGCGCTGCAAATCGCAAACCGCAAAAAAACCGTAAAACCCGCACCGTAAAAATCGAAACCGCAACAAAAACCGTGGTACAATTCCTGAAAATAAAAAAAAACCGCATTTTACGGTGCGGTTTCGATTTTCACCGGAAAACCACACCGCACCACAAAGTCATATTCAAATATATTATATATATTTTCTAAATAAACCAACTAAATTTCATAATTTTTGTATGATAAGATACTTTTGTTTATACTTTCATAATTAGTTGTCTTAAACGAATTTTATAAGTTAATTAGTTTTGAGTTTTTAGGTCATATAATTTTATTTTTCTATCGATTTATTATTGAAGTTTTTAAAATTCTTCACCCCATTTAAATTTTACTATTGTATAGATTTATAATTTATACTAAATACACAACATTCTGTATATATGTTTTAATCCATCATGTAACCTTATGATATATTTATTCTATAATAATTATATACGAAAAATATAATTTGAGAAAAAATTACTTTAAAAACCGCAAAACCGGCAAAACCAACCCGCAAAACCGCAAAAACTGTGAACCCGTAAAACCGCAAAACCGCGCGGTTGCGGATTCTCACTTTTTAAAAACCGCAATTGCGGGTGCGGTTCGGTTTTTACCAAAACCCGCACCAACCCGCACCATGCTCACCCCTAATACACAATCCCGCCAGGGCAGGATATGGGGTACAACAAGATTAACTGATTATCTATATTTACTTGATTTTTAAGTTTCATGTCATAAACTTAAGTTTTAATGATTTATATATATCAAATTTAAATATCTTTATATAATATAAAAATAAAGAAATAATTTTATATCTACCCCTTAAATATCAAAAAGTCATATATACTTAGAATACATATTTCAAATACACAATGTACAATTATTTTTAAAAAGTTTTGGATAAGGTTTTCCTAACTTATGCCCTAAGGTAAAAGTTAAACAGACCAAAAGTACTATAAGACCTATGAAAAAGGATATACGAATTCATAAAGTAGTGAAAGTACACTTTATGTATTTTTGTTTGAGTCTCTAAGTATTTTTTATGTACTTTTTTGTGTATTTAACTTGTGCCCTTAGGCCAAAAGTTAGAAAAAACCTTTGGATAAATATGTCATAGTGTTTTAGTTGGATATAAATTGACCAAAAATAAATGGTTGTGTGCATTTTCTATTTAGTGTATTATTCAATGATAAAGGTTAAACGTGATTTTTTTAAGTTTTATACAAATATTTATGTTCTTCCAAAAAACATTGTTATATTCATATGTGATTTATCAAACGAGTTTTAATATTAAGAAAAACTAAATATTTCTTTCATTTTTTTTATATGACTGAACTTTATTTATTTATAAGTTCAAAAATATGTGTAATATATCGTAAAAAGTTAAGGATGTTTACTTTTCAGTGCGAAAAATGATGAATCGTTACATGTGATATATAATACGAATTCCTGAAACCTAGAAAACAAAAAAGAAATGATAAAAGTAAAGTTGGTCGAAATTACATGAAAATGTTATTTTATTGAAAAATAATTCAACGTTTGTGGTTATAATGTAATTTATTAAATTCAATAACTCTCTAGTTATGGATTTTTTTAATGCGGTGGAAAGTTTTACTTTAAAAAGTTAATTAATCTTTCTTCTTTAATATAATTAATGGTTGAGATTTGTTTTCAGAATGAAGAGTTCTATTAATCCCAATCCAGGTGTCGTTTGGTATGAGGGTTTGAATTAGGTTTTGGGTTAACTTTTAATATTTTGTAATTTGGTTGGGGCTTGGGAGTATTGAAAATCGAACCCACCAAAACCAAAAGATGGTAAAGATGGTGGGTTTTAGGGCCGTTTGGTTCGGAGATGAGTTTAGTATTAGAATTTGGATTAGGATTGGGATTAGGATTTGTATTTGGGTTGAAAGAAAAAATGTTGTTTGGTTTATATATTGAGATATAAAATTATGGTTAAAATTTATAGTTATATTAATTTTAAAGTAAAATAAATAATGAATAGGACCTACTAAAATATGTAAAATATGATTTTTAGGACAAAAAGTACACATTAGAAAGGGTGTTGTTTACTAATAAAAACAAAAAATAATAAAAAAAAGGTACGTAAAAGGAAGAAAGAGAATATGCCAGTGGACTTGTCAGAAATCCAATTTGAAAAGTAAGCTATGAGCTAAGGTTTTACACATGCCTTATTTTTTGGATTTAGTCCCAAATATAAATCCAACATACACAAACCAAACAATCGATTTTATCTTAATTCCTAACCCATCGGACAAAACCCATAAAGCAAACAGCTCTTCTTTTCTCTTACACACTTATTAGGGCCCGTCTAGTTTGTAGATGAGTTTAGAATTAGGAATAGGATTAGGATTTGGATTTGGATTTGAATTTGATTTAGGATTTAGGATTTAGATTTGGATTTGATGTGTAGGATAGAGAAATATTTTATAAATTAAATAAATTATAATATATACTAAAACCCATTTTTTGGGCCCGTTCAAAAACCCGTTACACATCCGTTTTCTTCAGGTGGCTGTATGCTAAAAGGGAGCCCGTGTTCCGTTCCCCGTTCCGTTATGTGCACTATTCATCACAGCTACAATGCTTCAAACAGTGCTCTCCGTTCCGTTTTTCCCACGTTCTAGACCCTTCATCCTCTCACAAAAAAAACACACACACCTCTCTATCTCTGTCGCTCTCTCTCTAGAAATTTCTAGAACACCTTTCTCAAACCAAGGAGCTAGATCGTAAGCCCAGATCAACGGAAAATCAGCTTTTTTTTTGTTGTTTATTCCCCACGACTAATTTTGGGTTTAAAGATTATTGTGTAAGTTTTCTTTTATATTCTGTCAAATTAAATTGTGTGTCATTATGCGTTTTAAGTTTTGGTCAACTTTTGAAGGGGTTTAAGTTAATGAAGATATGGTTTAAATTAATGAAAATATTGAACCAATTTTCTTTAAAAGGTTTCACTTTTACCTTATGATTATAGGTTTGAGATGGAAGAGAAGGCCCGATCTCTTAGATCCGATGCGAGACAGAGACGACCGGAGTTGCCGGCGGCGGTGTAGCTATGATTCCGGCAGGGTCAAGAAAGACTTTATACACAGTAACGAAACAGTTAATTGTCTTTTATCGCATGCTTTTGCCATTTTCTTAGTGTTATAAAGATTCAATCTTTTTTTGTTTTGATTGTGTATATTTTATGTTTTTACAGGAAATGAGTGATATGGACGAGTTATGGGCAGTGTTTTTTTGAGGTTAGGGTTTCTTGGATTTGTGTTAGTAATTAGGTTTATTGATTTTTTTTGTTACATGTTATGTCCAAAATGAGCTGAGATAAGCAGCCATAAGCTTTCTTCCACCCACCATAAGCTAAACAAACCAACCTCATAAGCCGAAAATGAGCTGAGATAATAAGCCATCGGGTAATGTCCTCAATTTTGTTATGTGTGGTTACAATATTTTGGTTTGTCTGAATATATGTTGAAATAACTTTTGGTCGGTTGTGCTTTAGATGTTTCATGTTTACTCCAATTTGTTCTTATGAATGCATTAGATGTTTGTGTTGCTAAAAGTTTACATATTTTTATGGCTAGGTATTCATATTATTAGGTGGCAGGAGCTGTAGTCATTTTTGAGGTGCAGGGAAGTGTTAGGTGAGAAGCTAAAAAGGAATAAATCCGTAAGCGTGAAATTGAGGTAAAAGGTACTTGTTCCCTCTTTAAATTTATAAGAAATCAATATAATTTTGCAGTTCCATGTTTGATTCATGGATTTAATGTTTGGTGTAAGATTTTCTCAATTGAAATAAACCATAGGTAAATAGGTAAATCCAAACTCCCCCATAGTCTTTTATGTAAGTGCATACAGGTGCAACTAATTTTGGCCGATTTTTTTGCAACTAATCTTTTGGTGTAAGATTTTCTCAATTGAAGTTTTTATTTTTGCAGCCTGTTGGAGACAACTTTAAAGTTTTACAAAGGTCATAAGGTTTAGAACCTTTGGAAGTACGGGCTTGGAAATCTCAGCGATTGTGGCCTTTGGAAGCTAGGGTACTTGGTGTAACCAAATATGTATATAGTCCGAGGATAGCACCGGTAAATATGTATCCCCGGGTCGTTTCTCCCAACGAAGGCTAAGACTTGGTTCGTTGGTTCGTGTTCGCGATTCGTGAAGTGAATCGTGTCGTGCAGGCTAAGGGAACCCTAAATTTCTACAAATAAAAGCACGCAAAACAAGTAAACACGTAAAGCACGGAAAAACACGTAAAACACGGAAATTAAAAACCTAAACGTAAAACGGGATCGAATCCTAAATTCCCGAGCTAATCTCGGGAAAAACTAAGTTGACTAGGGAAACTTAAATTCTAAAAGTAAATTCTAAATTCTAAAGGGTTTAAAATGTAAATTTAGACTTTTTATGTATTTAAAACACTAATTATTACTTTTTATTTATTTAATTATTACTTAAAATTACTTTTAATTACTAATAATAAACTAAAATAGAAATTTAACTAAGAAAAATGAAAAAATAATTTTGAAAATTTTGAAATAACCTAAAAGTAATTTAAAAACTAGAAAATATATTTTTTTGGTTTTTTATATATTTATTATTAATTAAAAACTAATTATTAATTATTAACTAATTATTAAAAATACTAAAAATAGAAAAATAAGGTGAAAATTAAAATTTATTTTTCTAAAATTATAAAATAACTAAAAAGTAATTTTAAAAATGAAAAACTATTTTTTTTGATTTTTATTTAATTATTATTAATTAAAACTAATTAAAAAGTAATTAAAACTAAAATTAAATAAGAAAAATAGCAAATAAGCTAGGAAAATTCTGAAAATTTTAGGAAAATTCTAAAATAAGTTACTTAATCTAGGAAAAATAAGCTGCACAAGTTTTAGGCAAAAATAAGCAGTTTTGGGCTAAAAAGCAGTTGGGAAATAAGCACAAAATAAGCAATTAAGCACTTATGAGAACCAATCTTTCACAGAACCTTAAGCACANGGGAGGACCGGATGAAGAGATCGGCTGATAAACCTCTGTACATAGATGTAAGACAAACATGCAAAACGGGTGTTTTGAATGTCACCTGCAAAGTAATCGGGTTCCGCGATAGTCATACTAGGTACTCTTATACAAATCCCTTTAAGTTGGACCTTTGTTGTTGGAAATGATTGAAATTAGCGGTTGAACCTAATCATATGCTAGCTAATCTAACCCCAAATGCAAGATTATAACCTAATAACACTCTAAAGCCAATAAAATTTGATCTAAATACCCTTGTTCAACCCTGTTCTGCACCTAAACTGAATGCAAGTTTGACTTTGGAATTGTTACTTAGGTTTGACTAAGAGGAATTTTGGCGGCCTAAATAATGTTTGAATGGATGCTAAATGAGCTGTTGAACCTTAAAATCCTAGTCCTATAAAACACTAAAAACTAAGAATTGCCTTGAAATTGTAACAGATTAATGCCTAGTCTGAGCAGAATTGGATTAAAATGAATTTTTGACTTTTTGTTCACAAGGTGCAAATTTTATGATTGGTAGAACTCTATTGAGAATAAGGAATAGTTTATGTCAGTAATTAAAGATAGTGACCACTAGAACAGACCTAAGTTCAGCCTATTTTCCAAACACCCTCTTAAACTGCTAATATACTAAGAATACTGATGTATGGACTTTAAAACCTAATGCAAGCTTATCCTAGCTTAATCTCCTAGCTTATATTAAACCTAATGAAACACTATTATCCAGAGTGAGACCACCAGAACCTAAAAAATGCCAAGGTATGCCTAAGGTTAGACAGTGTAAATACAGAAATCAGTTTACAATGTAGATTTGGCTAAACCTTAATTAACTATACTATGACCAGAATAAGCCTAAAACACAAGAGAATAAGCAGTAAACTACAGCTATTAAGTACAAAGAGAAAAATGCAGAAATTAAAAAGGGGACTTACTTGGACCCTAAAGCAAGTGCAAAAGTGAGCTTATGGATATACAGTGATAAACTCACAAAAGCTATAAGGAAGCTTTGTGAGGTTTGTCAGGTAGGTTTTGAGCTTAAGATGAGCTTATTTTGGCCTCTGGCTTATATTTTTTTTTTTTTTATTTTTTATTTTTTTTATTTTTTTTTTTATTTTTTATTTTTTTTATATGGAAAGCTGTACAGAAACTTATAAAGGCTTATAAGGAAATAAAAGGGCTTAAGAGACTTGAAATTAAGTAAAAGCTAATTAACTTTTTAGCAAAATAAAGGCTTATGAAATGTAAAAAAAAAGCTAAAGACAGGAATGTAAAGAAACTGAATTTTATTAAAGTAAAGGTTGAATTACACTAGAAAACAGTAAAAGGATTACAAAAGAGCTTGTTAAAACACTATTAGCTTATACTAACTCCTACACCACTACTACACGACTACAACCCATGAATCAAGACCCTATTTATAGCATCCTTAAGTCGGTTTGAAGCTTGGTGAATGTCCCAGAAGCTTTATCCTCGTCCCTTATCCATATCCTATCCAGAAAGCTCTTGATTCTTATCCCTTTGCTTCTTCTCTGTTGTTCCAGGCCCTTCTATCCAATCACACTGCTTAAATTGGCCACGTTGGAGATGTGTGACGTGTATCTGACACGTTGTCAGAACATTCTAGGTGATACGAGGTTGGGGGGTGAGGTTAATTTGGTTTTTACAGTGTGTGGGGGTGTGGGGAAGAAAGGGTAACAGGGTTACGGGGGTAATAGTTTTTTTTTTTATATTTTTTTTTTTGATTTTATTTTTGGACCGGGTTGATTAGGTTAGTGGGCTGGTGGGTTATTGGGCTTGAGGGATAAATGGGTTAGCAGATTTAAGGGTTAAGTGGGTTGGGTTTTATAATTAGGTGTAAGGTTTAGGATTAATAGGTTAAATGTGTATAAGTTTTAGGGATTAAAAGGGTAAATTCTAATTTTTAAGGGACCAAGGCTGCCATGTTTTATAAATGTATTCCAAGGACTTATATTAACAAGTGATGAATTCTTGGGGGACCTGAGTTGTCAATTTCTCCAAAATATTCTTCTAGGGACTAAATTTACCAACTCTTTAAATTCCAGGGACCATTCTTGTAATTTTGTGAAGACTTCTTCTAGGGACTATTCTTGAAACTTTAAACCTTCCAGGGACTTGTATGGACCTTTTGAGCTCAATTTCTCTTTCCGGCTATAAATATTTGCTCTTTCCATTCTCGTGCTCGTTTTTCGTGATTTTGTCTCGGTTTTTGTCGTTTTCTCATATTTTCTTACCTGCATGTAGAAAAACACAAAAACACATATATTTGGCATTTATGGTCGGGTTTTTGGTCTTTTGGGTCTTAATTTGGTAAAGAAAAGGTATGTGTTTAAGCACATACCAGTACTGTCACCTTAGCGTGAGGAATCAATATTGATGAGTGGAAGTGGAAAGGAGGTGTTCAATTAGATGTTTTTAAACATTGTGGTAATGATCAAAGCTGGTGCAAAGGAGGTGTTCACTTAGATGGTTTCGTTCAATATTTTCGATATTAAAGGAGGTGTTCACTTAGATGGTTTCGTTCAATATTTTCGATACTAAATTGTGTTTATCTCACTATATGTTTTTAGACTTCAGCTTCCCTTTTAACTTTCGCTTCTGTTTTTATAGGCCTGGCTTCTTATTATAAGTTGAGAGGACGTAAAACGCCTGAAAACTCTGTAACAAAAGATGTACAAACATGCAAAACGGGTGTTTGAATGTCACTGCAGAACGGGTCGCGGGTTAGTACTCTTATACATCTTTAAGTTGGCCTTTTTGAGAGCAGTAACTCTAAAGCTGCCACTCAATTAAACTTAGTAGCATTTTAATTATTTGTGCAGGTGTTAGTTTAAGCGTAAAGGTGCAGTTCGTTCAAGGGCAAGAAGAAAAGGCAGAAGCTTGGCTGGAGGTCTGAAATGCACTTGCCACGTTTATTTTATTGTTGGGATTATCAAGCTCCTTTGAGTATCTCACCTACACTTTTGTTCTTAATGATTTGAATAATATATCAGGGCGTTCTATTATTGAAAGTAAGTTTTGTTCTTAGGTGGTCTAAGAACTTGATGACCTATTTTTTTTTTNTTTTTTTTTTTTTCGTGAAGATGGTTTGATAAGATATTATTTGACTCTTTGTCTTTGATTGAATATCGCCTAATGCAAAGCTTATTATCTTGAGTAATTTGAATCTCGCTATCTTTGATTATAGCTATCTTTCTGTACTAACCGATGACTTCGGCTATGAATCTGAAGTTATGGTTACGAATGCATTTATGCCATTATGAATGAACCTTTATTTTTTTATAAGCAAATGCCCGCTATTAAAGTTCTGTTAAAACTTTTTCTCTATTGCAAAGCATCGTTACTACATGTATATCTGCTACTATTTGTTTCAAAAGGTTTTACATTCTTTAAGTTGTTGCATTTTGGTCTCGAATATTCTGTGTAATCTTTTCGTTTCAAATTTAGATTTAGCACGGCATTCCCGCAGCAACGCGCGGGCTTCCCCGCTCATTATTACTATTATAAAGAATATGGTATTAAATTAATTATATTTTCACATGAAGACAAAAAAAAGTATGGGAAAGGATCCGGTAAGAAGAAAAACTAAAATAAGAATAATAAAAAGAATTTCTAGCCACACATTTCAAATAAAGGATAGATTTTCAATGGGAGATACATCTATTTTAACCACAAGGGGTGACCCAGCGGTAGAATAACTGTTTGGTGTTATAAAGTCAATAGTACGCTGAAAAATTAAAGTGCTGTTCAGAACTACTGTGCTTGATGCAAAGTACTGCTGGTAATCAAAGCTGCTGTCTCGTGACTAGGTCAAAGTACTGCTAAATAAAGATAAAGACTAAATCGTTTGAAGATAAAGGACTAAAGACGTTATTTTAGAATGATATTGTGTAGTATCTAGGAATGATTCTATAGTTAGGATTATACTTGTCGTTCAAGTATTGTAAATCGACTTAGGGTTTCCCTTGTGCCTATAAACGACCCTAAGTCATTATTTAGTTAGAGAGTTTTAAGGGAGGGGGAAAGATAAAAGCTTCGATAACTTTATTTAGGGTTGTGAATCTGTATTCATTAAGCCAGTGTCCAGCGTGATAATAAAAGTTTCAAGTTTGTATCTTCTTAGCGTTGTTAAGTAATTCCGCATACTTCAATAGAGGTAATTCAGTGTTCATTGTTAGTAGATTAGATTTATCGCAAGGCTCTAAACTTTAACAGCTATATAAAAGTTTGTCAGCAGTACAACGATCCAACAAGTCGTATCAGAGCTTGTGTGGAAACTCTGATTAAGAAGAAACCTATACCTTAATCAACCTCCAACAAAGGATGTCAACGCTCTGAAACCCCTCAGATACTTCCATCACTACAGTCGCCGATCCTACTGTCAAGAAGTGGAGGAGTATGATCTATGGCAGCATCGAAGATGGAGGCCAGCACATGGCTATTGACTGATTCCTCTCCTGGGATATCATGCTCAACATGGAAGCTGCACAAGTTTTAGGCACAAATAAGCAGTTTTGGGCTAAAAAGCAGTTGGGAAATAAGCACAAAATAAGCAATTAAGCACTTATGAGAACCAATCTTTCACAGAACCTTAAGCACACTTGATGAAGCACAAATAATCAAGAAAAGCACAGAAAATAAGCCAATAAGCACTTAATGAAACTTATCCTACTTGACAGAATCAACAACCTAGGTACCTACTTTCTAGCTTATTTATAAGCACCTAATAAGCTGTTAAGTGAAAGGAAAGGGGGGCAAAATAAAGATGACCTAGGATACTAGCTTAAAAACCTAAAAGCCCTAATTTCCTAAACCCAATTGAACCTTAATTAAGCCTAGGAAAGTTGACTAAAATCTGTTTTGCTGAACTTTTAGAAATGGGACAGATTATAAGACCAATTTTTAGCTACTAGATGTTGTTGGAAATGATTAAATTAGGTTGAAACCTAATCTATGCTAGCTAATCTAACCCCAAATGCAAGATTATAACCTAATAACACCTCTAAGCCAATTAAATTTGATCCTAAATACCCTTGTTCAACCCTGTTCTGCACCTAAACTGAATGCAAGTTTGACTTTGGAATTGTTACTTAGGTTTGACTAAGAGGAATTTTGGCAGCCTAAATATGTTTGATGGATGCTAATGAAGCTGTTTGAACCTTAAAATCCTAGTCCTAAACACTAAAACTAAGAATTGCACTTGAAATTGTTAACAGATTAATGCCTAGTCTGAGCAGAATTGGGATTAAATGAATTTTTGACTTTTTGTTCACAAGGGTGCAATTTTATGATTGATAGAACTCTATTGAGACCTAAGGAACTAGTTTATGCAGTAATTAAAGATAAGTGACCACTAGAACACCTAAGTTCAGCCTATTCCAAACACCCTCTTAACTGCCTAATATACTAAGATACTGATGTATGGACTTTAAAACCTAATGCAGCTTATCCTAGCTTATCTCCTAGCTTATATTAAACCTAATGAAACACTATTATGCAGAGTGAGACCACAGAACCTAAAAATGCAAGGTATGCTAAGTTAGACAGTGTAAATACAGAAATAGTTTACAATGTAGATTTGGCTAAACTCTATAACTATACTATGACAGAATAAGCTAAAACAAAGAGAATAAGCAGTAAACTACAGCTATTAAGCTACAAAGAGAAAAATGCAGAAATTAAAAAGGGGACTTACTTGGACTAAAGCAAAGTGCAAAGTGAGCTTATGGAATACAGTGATAAACTCACAAAAGCTATAAGGAAGCTTTGTGAGTTTGTCAGTAGGCTTTTGAGCTTAAGATGAGCTTATTTGGCCTCTGGCTTATGAT
>LBNU01032914.1:9398-47306 GCA_014162995.1 Artemisia annua
AGTGCCCCAATAAAGATCCATGTAATTTTTTTTGAGTCTTATCTAGATAAGTATTTTCTTTTACAAACTTGCAAATATTAATAAAACATTCGCGGTTTCTAGCTAACTCCGCGACAAAAATTTATTTACATTGTTATTTAAATACCGTTTATATTCAATGTGTTGGTCACGTTACCTTTAGCCTACATGGCGTGCATGCACTAATTAATACCCACGTTGGTAAAAAGGATGAGTTAACCTACTAAACAACTCGTTGAGTAAGAGGGTTGCAAACCCATCAACTTTGGATTACGAATCCTTGTTAAACACCTTGCGCTCAAGACGTTGGCGCAAGTTCCTTGCGCAATCCCACGATGGATGCACAATAGGGCATACTGTGCGCGTTTAACAACTTAGGAAATCAAGACTCTTGATTTCTTTAAGTATAATACGACAAGTAAACTTATAAAAATACATAGATGACTATGATCTCTTTCTTTTCACTAAGTTAGAAAATTCCATACACGAATATGGCCCTTACTATGAAAAATCTATAAATGATTTTCAAAACACGCTTGGATACCCAAAGATGTCTTAAAGACACAGGAGTTATGTACAAACTGTGTTCAAAATTTCACGCAGAACAACAAGTTCAAACACAAATACAACATATTATCTATTTCAACTCATGGATTCTTATTCATATACACTTATTAAGTTACGAACTTAATACACATTTGTCCAAACATGGTGTAACTATTGGGAAGACAAACAACCTAAACACAAAAGATGCAGACTAAACCATGAGTTTACAAAAAATGATGATCCCTAAGCGCTATGAGCGCATCTATGACTGGAGCTATTAGTTGTGGATGAAAATTCCCCAACCCTACTCAGCCTATTCAAAAGGCTACTATCCTCCTGAGATACCGTTGGCACGCTAACGGGAATCCCATCGGATCGGGGAAGATGGGCCGCACCAACACCACAGAGTATAGCCTTCCCCTTTACACCCCTTTTCTGGGCAGCCCTGGTTAAATGAGCTTCTAAACACTCCTTCAACGGGACTTCTTTATCAATGGCGAAGGGGTTGAGAATGTCTCGCGGGCGTGTGAATATGGGCACGTGCAGCTGCGACTCATCTGGCCTCAGAAAATAATCGGGCTGCTCTTCAGCATTATCCAAGAGATGCCTCCCAAGGACCAACCCCTCCATAATTACTTTGATCGGCTGGTCCTGGTCACGCTCCAACCGCCCAATATGAGGAAGCTCCAACAGCTTCAATTTCTCCATGGCGTCCACGAGCTCATCATATGAGTCAGCCTTGTACCCAGGCACCTCTGCGAGCGGCACCGTCAACAACTTGCTCCTATCTAGCTCCTCCACAGCTTGCGCCTTGCCACGGGCCACAGCGCACTCCACAACTTTTCCAAAGGCTCCCACAACCTCTGGGGATTCCAGAGTGCATAAGGCAGCCAAACGTAGCCCATGGCTAATCAACCACCTATAGGTACAAACAATGTACATATTAGAAAACATAAAGGAATTTAACATAAGGAAAAGCAGAAAGGTGAATACCTGCGCTCAGCAACAGCAGACATAAGATGAGGATACAATTCCTCATCATACTCAATACTCAACTTGCGCAGCTTGCCCTCCTGCGCCCTCAGAGCCGCCTCCACATGCTTGCGGAACTCATCAAGTTGAGCGAAATGTTTGCTTCTGTTTTGCTCCAAATACCTCAACCCCCACATGGAGTTTACTCTGTGCTGACTTGCAGCAGCGCGCTCACGCTCCAACTCCACCATTACACCCAGCTTCTCGTCAGCAATCTTCCTGGCATAGGCAGTAGTAGATTCTACATCTGCCTGCGCAGCAGTTAACTGCGCTCTCAGCTGGGCAATCTCTTCATCCTTACGCGCCAGGCTGCTGCGCTCAACGGCATACAGTGCCTTGAGCTGAGTAACTAGCTCAGCCTGGCGACCAGCAGATGCAGCCAACTCCTCCATCAGAAGTGGCGCAGACACCTCTCCACTCGTCCCCGCTGGCTCCTCCAAGGGACGAGGAGTAGTCTGTGACGGCTCATTCACAGACACTGTGTCATCCCCCACAGCATCATTCCTACAGAAAAGAGGAAAAAAGATGTTAGACAGCGAAACAAAGAGGAAGAAAATAAGATAAACGTTCAACAAGAATAAACACTTACTTAGGGGGAGAAGTCTCAATGACATTCTGCGCATCCATAGAATCTGATGCCTCTTCTTCCATAGACTCGTCTGCAACAACAGCACGACGTCTGCGCTTAGAAGTCCCCTCACCAGCATCCTCGGCAGCCTTGCGCTTTGCGACTTGGCGCTCCTCTTCTGAGTCAGTGTCAACTTTGACGACGCTGACACTACCAGACGACTCCGCGCGCTCGGGTTCTGAAACTGCCACTTCCTGCGCAGGAACAGTTTGCACAGGAGTAGCATTCACAATGGGGTGCGAAGCATCAGAAGCCTCCCCCTGCGCAAACTCCAAAAGGCGTCCAGCTGTTGCCTCCAAGACGGGCAACTCACCCTCCCTCAGGGGGCGCACACCCACAGTCACCTGTGTGGGCTTCGCCAGCTTCACCACCGAGAACAAGTCCATCTCTGCGCAATGCATGAACAAACAAAAACAAGTTAGTTGCTAAAAAATAAATTACAAGGACGCTTACATTATACGAAGACAAAGAAAGGATAAGCACCCACCCCGGCCGTTCCCATCCAGAAAGATTGGCACTTCTCCACCACTGAGGAAATAGTTACGACTAAGCCCCATGTGGACTAAAAACTCCTCGGGGTACGGAACGATAGGGATGCGGTTCGCGTTAATGGTCTCCGCATCCTCCTCGCTGTACGTACCGGGATCTGGGCGCTCATCCCTTGGAAGTGACCCTTGAGTATAGAACTCAGAAAGTGATGTAAAAACCCTATCATCTATCCAGAAAAAATTTTCACTCCAATCCCTGAGGGCATCCACCTTCTTGGTGTAACATTGATAGCGCCCCGCGCGCTTTGAAAAAGTTACCCACCCATTCGACCACGATGTGTGGTAAAATGCGCGGAAAAGGTTAATGGTCGGATTGATCGCAAGCAAACGACAATTTACTTCAAAGTTGGTTATCTTTGCTGCACCTAGGGGGTGCAACTGAGAGATATGCAAACGATAGTAGTTGAGCACGTCACTCAAAAATAAGGATATGGGCACACGCTGGTTCGCAAACTCAAAGAAGCGCGTGTATACCCCTATTTTCCCCTCAGGGAAATCCGCTATACATGCTTTGGGCTCCGGTACAACCGGATGCACATCCAGAGGAATGAAGTAATCAGAGGTGAACTTACGTAGTTCATCCTCACCCATCTCGGACAGAAACTCTTCTAATTGGCGTACCATTTTTACTAAGTAAACGCACACAAGGTTACCTTTGTAGTTTCTGTTTTTCTTGATTGATAGTTCTTAAGAAGGAAGAAAATGGCGTTTTTCACTGTGGTTGACACAGTAAAAACGAAACCCTTTATATAGGGTTACCCTTAACCTTGGATAGATGACACGTGGATTCCACTATCTCCATCGTGTGGCTGGAATACAAACAGGTACATGCACTTTCACGTATTTTAAGAAATACGTGGAGCATTTTTGGGACTAGATACATAGTATCCCATTTTTGGCGGGAAAAACGTGATTCTTTCCCACCACGCTTACCGCTGCTTTTAATAGTCTAGCATCCGCAGGTTTTACCCTGCGCACACTAGACTGGGGGGACATGATGACGTATAGTCTCCACTCGGGTCACGGACCCAATTAGTAAACAATATTAACACTTAAGCCCACCACGAGCGGGCCACTATAACGATAACTGGACTACCAGTTGGATGGTTTGGGCCTACAAGGCCCAAGCCCAAAGTTATTAACGGATAAGATACGAGATATCTCCTAAATAAAGGAGATATATACCATATATCCGATATCGGCGAATAGGCCGAAGAGTGAGGAGCATGAAACCTTATCGGTTACGTGTATATAAATAGGGCGTCACAGCTCTCGTCTAAGGTACGATTTACAAAACCCTAAACTCTTCACAAACCCTAAATTCGATTACTTACTCTCACGCCGGAGGATAATCGGGGGAAACAATCCCTCGATAAGCCTAACGGTGTTTGTTGCTTTCATAGTGCGCATGTCCCCAAGCATTATCATCTGATTGATACGAGAACAGGAACCCAAACAAGAAACGCCCAACTTTTGTATCAACCCTTAGCTTTATTAAGCCTTAAACCCTAAATTATGGAAACTTGTGCGTTTTACGTTTATGAAGGCACTTTTTAGTTCGTTTGTTCAAATCATCAAAAGAAACTCAGGACAACCATGTACAAATTAAAAAGATGAAAGATAATAAGTTTTAGTTTAGATAGAACCACGTAAACCATATACGTAATTAACTTTCAAGAATAAATAAACATGAATAAAATAAAAGTCAAGGTATATAAAAGACGAATATTTACTGTCTTCATTAATGAAAAAATGTTCGTTGTTTAAGGCAGATAATTAAATTAGTCTAATCTTGTAGATAAGGATCTAAAAAATGTCAACTAGCATGATACGTAGTATCTAATTAGCATTAACATACTTATTAGTTCACTGTATTATAATAGATGAGTAGAGACCAAAGATTTTTTTATTATTTTTATTATTATTTTTAAGGTGATTCTTCTATACTTGTTAGGTGATCAAGTAGCTAGACTCTCGTATATAAATTTAATTTGAAGGTTGCCCACAGTGTCGATTGACCAGTGGGTCGCCACCAGTTATAAGAGGGTTGGTCGGCTCCAAAACTTACAAACCCTTCGCCCCTTTGACGAATTGTATAATCTACAAAATGCCAAAATTTTGTACCGATTGATCATTTACAAAGAAAAAAATTGATTAAACTTTTTAGTTTTAACACCTTTTAACACTATAAATGCCACATTTATTTTATCATTTTTATACACTTTTAATCTCTAGCAAGAAACTTAAATGACTTGTTCTCTTTCACATAACATCGAAGAAATCAAAGCCATGGTTTAGAAACAAATCAAGGAGGATAAATTCGTCGGCTAATATTATGAACTTAGCCGTTGAATTTGAGAATGCAAGCATAGCTAAAGATGATATGAGGAAAGCATACGAGGAACGTAGTGACATTTTACAAGAAAAACGTGCTTTAATAGACATTATTTTAAACAAGAATCTGATTAAAATTACGAGATACATAATGCTTTATTTACAAAGATGGGAAAAATAGAACATCAAATGCATATTAAATTTGTTTAGATGCATGTATAAAACAAATAGGAGTATTGTGTTTTTGTGTTGTTTTTTAAATTGCGTATTGCAATTTCTATTTTTATTTAAACGAATGACAATTTATTTACTGCAAGGAAGATACAAAGTAGAATACGAAATTTTATTTATTGGAATACGACGACATTGAAATAAAAATACAATTTCCGATACGATACGAAAACTTAAATCATCCTACTTATTTTCTTTGTGAATCCAACGGATTTTGAGACTCATGTTATCTTTTATTTCTTGCACACATTTCCACAACGATTGTTCGATCTCATAATCTTTCGAGGCTTCGGCTTTCAAATATTTTTCCATCACATCACGTCTTTCTAGCGGAATGTCTTTTCATTCGCAATATTGTTTCCCCAAAGCTTGTTTTGTCGTGTATGCTTGATCAAACAGCTTTGTCGAAACTAGAGGGGGGGTTTGAATAGTTTCACCGTTTTGATTTTGTTTTTAAAAATTTCATTTAGAAGTTTGTTTAAAGAAAAATATTTCTCGATTCAAGTCTTATGTGATATAAATACAAAAATAAATAAACACAATAATAAACAAGAAGTAAAGATAGGGAAAGAAACGATCAAACCAGAACACGAAGATTTATAGTGGTTCGGCTACGAAGCTCACTCTTTGCCCTACTCCACTCTTCGAGTCTCACACTCAAGAGTTTCACAAACACTATAGCAACACGCTCCCTTATGGCGGAACAAACCGTACACCAAAGCTTATACCAAGTTTAACGACACTAAGCGGAATGTCAGGTCCTAATCCTAGCTAGAACCAATCTACACACTAGCCCACGTGGCCACACAATTCGAACCAACACTTTGGTCCGTATCAACACAGCACACAATTCCGAGCTTGTACTCAAGTCGGATTACACACAAGAATTAAGATACAAAGAATGGAGGTTGAGGAGAGATCCGTAACAACGATTTGAGGGGTGAAGGACTATTCTTCAACCCTTCATTTCTTGATGAATACGAGTGTTCTCCTCTTACACTTAGAGGAAGGATGGATGTGATCAGTTGAAACAACTTACAACCCGTTAATGTGATCAACGAAGAGTATTTAAGAGTGGATTTAGAAGACAGAAAGTTTTAGTGCTCAAGAGGTGAATTCTCTGAGTGAAACAACCCAGTATTTATAGGCACCGGGAGGAGCGGGGGACGGTCCCTTAAAGATGGATGGTCACATATATATAAGGGATCGTCGTCCTATTTACGGGACCGTCCGAAATACGCTCCCATTTTTGTCCTAATGTGGTGAAAGTTTATCTAGTGAAAACTTATCCGATTTTTAGGTGTGAAAATTAGCTGTTTGAAAATTTGAAATTCAAATTTAATTTCTTAATAAAACATTTCTTTAAAATTACAAAAAATACTTTTCTAAAAATGTTTTGTCACATAAAAATGTGAGGTTTAGTAAAGAATAAATTCTTTGATCACTTAGCTAAGTTGGTAGATTGTTTATTCATACCTTAAGTGATGTTATGGTTGAGACGTTGTCGAAACGAGTTTTCTCGATTAGAAACTTGTTAAACATAATTTTACATAACGTGTATTTATATTTTGTGATTATCAAAACATGTAGAGACCGGAAAATGCAAATGGCGTTTTTGACATTATTTGCATTCACAATCTCTCCGTTTTTGATGATTAAAAAATATAAACTCATTTTATATAAAATTATGTATTAGTAAGTTTTTAATGAGTTTTCATTTACTTCTCCCCCTTTTTGTAGAATCAAAAAGGCTTCGTCGACGTGTAGAGAAGAAGGAAATCGACGATATCAATACTCCCCCTTGCTTAATGCTCCCCCTAGATGAGGGCCCCGGGGAATCGATCGATGGTATTTTGCTACAAAAACAAGTTAGCATACAGGTGCAAGAGTATACAGATGCAACACACTGAATAGATAAGAATAAGAAAAAAGAAGATATAGTAGTTCCCGGACGGTCCTGTAAATGCTTGGACGGTCCTGTAAATGTTTGATGATTTGTTTGGTACTCCTTCGATCTTGACAAGTTCTTTTATTCGTTCGGATTTCAGTTGGAGTTAATGAAGGTTTATCGTTTAGTTCTACCGCTATGTTTGCTTTGTGGGTTTATGTGCTTCATATATCTCTTTGTAGAATTTTATCTGTCATCTGTCATCTGCTACACATTTGCTTCACATCCGATTGGATTAGATTTGTAATGATTATGTTCTATTGGATCGAATCATGAGAAACTATGTCGTTGTGAAGATTTTTGGAAGAACCTCCCCGAGAGTGAGGATATTGGTGACGACATTCTGTGAATTGCTACGACTCCGTATAACTTTAGTGACTTCAATTTCGCGGATGAAATTTTGTTTTTAGAGGGGAAGAATTATAACACCCGCAAAAATTCCAAACGCATATTTAATTTTAACCTAAGTATTAAAATTATTAATACTTGAAAATTCTGCGATAAGTTGAACCTTAAGCCTTATGATAAATAAAATTACTTAGCTGGGAGACTTGCTAATTTGGGAAACTTGCTAAATATAGGAAGTTACTATTTTTGGAAAGTTACTAAAAATGAAAAGCCGACTAAAACGAGTAATCTGATTTATAATAAGTGATTAATAATAAGCCAATCATTAACTCGTGTAGATTCGCTAAAGAAGGAGTGGTTCCCTATTCCTATGTTATGATATGGTTTCGTTGGCGGTTAAGGTACAGATATTCTATCCCTTTTCAATAGGGAATTCTAATGACTTTTGATCCTTGACTTTGCTATGATTCTCTGTTGATACGATTCTCTTCTGATATGATTCATGATATGATTCCCTAAGCCATTGTTATGCTCCCTTCTACTTTGATTCATTGATATGATTCGTTGATATGATTCTATGATGAGATATTCGTCGGTTATTCATTTGCTATGATATGATTTGGTTTGATATGTTCTGTTGGATATGATATGATGTTGGTTATGATATGATATGTTTTGCTTTGTTCGTATGCCCGAGTTTTTATTCTAGTCATGGACGTACCATGGCCGTGTCATTGAAGCACCAATGGCATGACACTTTCTGTGGAGGTGTGATTGATCCACGGCGTCCCCATTTTGTAGGATATGATATGAGATCTCTTTGCGCATTTATGATATGTGTATACCTGTCATGCGAGCAGGGTGCATATATGTTTTGTTTTGTATGGGGGCGGGGACGTATGGATGCATCCTAGGCTTGTCGGATATGTTGAATTATTATGTGTAGAGTGAATGTGGGTTTGTGCTTTACACTCCTTCACGTGTAGGGGAGTGTGATCGACTCCATGTGTTACCGAGAGGTCTCCCCTCTCCGTATCCTTTGATATATGATTATCTATGTATGTTTGTAGGAGATCTATCGAGTACCTCGGTAGGTCGGCTCGTGGCTTCCTTATGCTTCTATGTGTCTATTCGAGTGGCTCTGGTAGACACGCCTTTGTTGATACATGCTATTTACCTTTTCCATATGATTATGTTTATGCTGATATCTCTATATTGCTTCGTTCTATTATGATTTGTGATGCATTATGCTAATCCTTATGATACTTCTCACTTCGTTTGATTATTACCATTCGACTCTTCATATTATTCATTTGTTTGACTTATGATATTGTTCGACTGTTCGTTGATCTCTTATGCATTTGACAGATGACATCCTTTTTCAACAGGAGCTTTTGATTCATTTTCTTATATTTATTTATGTTTCGTTTATTCGTTGTATATATATCTGTTCACTGAGCTTTCGTAGCTCAGCCGCATTTTCTTTTCTTGCGGCAGGTTTTAGGTTGGATGTTGGGTTTGAGTGAAGAGTGCTATAGAGCTTTAGTGGACTACCCCATGGACTAGAAGCCCATTACATCTGGGCTAGTTTCGGACTTGGATTAATTTAGACTTTGTTTAGTTTGTACTTTCCTTTCTTCTATAGTTTTAGTATTCCTTTGTACTTTCAAAATTTTCCATTGTAACCTTTTGTTTTAAGTCTTCCGCTTGCGTTGTATGCTTTGTATGCTTTGATATGTCACCATAATGTGGCGCTCCGGACCCATGTCGGGTTGGGGTGTTACAACAGTACTTGAAGCTGCAACATGGGTGAAGCAAGCACGTTTAGAGGATTTTAAGGAGACTTACAGTAGTTATATTAAGGAAAATAATGAGATTGACTTTGACTTTGACTTTCTTTCTGAGTTGGATGAGTTGTCCATGGTAGATGCATATGAAGATGTAGGTTTATAGTTATTGGTCATAGTGATCGCTATGGGTCCGTGTCTCACGTTAGAGGTACTTATGCCTCAGAAAGTTATGTATCTAGTTCCAAACAAAAATGCACTGAGCCTGGCGATCTTAAAGTTGGTTCTGGTTCTGCTTCTGATTCACCAGAACAATAACTGGTAGGACCAACACGCGACCAATAATTGTGGGAATTGGTAGATAGAATGATGACTTGGCATGTGATATTGATGGCATGTTTGGTAGTTCGGTTGAGCAAGCTAGTTTTAGCACGATGTAGGTGAAATAACGACCCTCAAGTAGCGCGTATTCTTTGTTCTTGAATCGTTTAAGTCAGATCATCATAAATACGATTATTGTAAAATGAACACCATACAGGAAAAGCAAAATGCGAATCAAACATTAAGAACTCCACATTGATTAAGCTCTATTGGTTGGACATGCTATTCCTCTAGCAAAAAATATAGACAGATAACATGGATCATCAAAAGTAACGACCCTTAAGCAGATTTTAAACACCATGTGTATTGAATTCACTGTTAATTTTTGTTGATGGTTGTGTGGTGGTAGAGTGTGGTGGTGGCGGAGGGAGGTGATGATGGTTGTGTGGTGGTGATAGATAAAAAAAATTGTCCATTCAAAAAATGACCCTATAGTAGGCGAGAGTAAATAGTCATTTTACATGGCCATTAACGGCCAAAATACACGATTTGAAACAAAGTGGAAACCACAAGGACATTGTTAGCAAAAAGTGCAAGCCACAGGTACATTTTTCGCAATTAAGTTTGTTCAACGACATTTTTAATAAAAATGGCAAACCACATGGACATTTTTGTAATTTACCCTAAAATAGATATAACTTTTTCTACAATGTTTTAAAAGTTTTACAAATTTTTTTCTTCAGAAACTAGAGATTCATAGCTTTCCAACCATACAGAACACATTATATTTTGAATTATAGATTAGTCCAATTAATTCATCAAAGTTGGATTAAACACAAAAAATCACATGTAACTTTAACCACATGTGATTATAGAAGTTTCACGAATGAACTACAATAATATATAATTCGAATACATGAGTGTGTGATATATGGTTGGAAAGCAATGAATGTGTGTTATTCATTACAACAACGGGAAAAGTTTTTGATTCATAGATAAATATTTATGTCAATTTTAGTACAAATATTTAGTGTTCGAGGTTTGATATTAGTGTTAAATCACATGTCATGTGTCATGTGAATTTCAGTATAGAACATCAAACGTGAAAAAAAAGAGAAAAAAAAAGTTTGTTGAAAGTATGCTAAAGTTACCGTCTATAGAAAGATAATTAAAAGATCGTCGTAACGGTATAATTTATTTTATCTTGTGACGGTTAAATCACATGTTATGAAATATATATATCAAAAATATATATATATATATATATATATATATATATATATATATATATATATATATATATATATATATATATATATATATACACACACGCTTCACTCCATTTATCTTCCCAAGCTTACCGAACTAACACCGGAAAGTACATACCCCCTTCGTACCATGATCATTGTTCACGGACAAAAACACTTAATTAAAAAAAAAAAGAAAAAAAAAGAAAGTAGGACCATTACGTACATTCTTTAAACAATCAAATATCATCCACACCCATTAAACTCTTTTTTGATTGACTGACACAAAAAGAAGACGATTATTCTTAGACATCCTAAAAAGGAAATGGGGAATATAATTTTTGGACGGAGGGAATACTATATAATGTTCTGCTAACATGCAGAGCCGTATATAAAGGTGTGTGAGATATGCTACTGCATAGGGCTTAAAATAATTATAGACCTCAAAATGTTCGTTATATAATTAAACCATCAAACTTTACTTTCAACAAAAATTGTTATCATAATAATTTTATGCTATAAATATCTGTTAAATTCCATGCGACATCATTAAAATGCTACTCCCTTCCGTTTTAAATTAATTGTCATGAAAGACAAATTACAAAATTTAATAAAAATGGACCCCTATAAATCTCAACCACTCAATAAGAATATTCCCTTAATATATTCTCTAGTTTTTACTTAAAAAAGAAAGTGGACAATTATTTTAAGACATTCAAAAAAAAAAAAAATATGGACAACAATCTTGAAACAGAGGGAGTATGTTTTTTGTTTTAACGGTTAATACAAATATATATTTAATCGTCACATAACATGAGCTATATATACCATTATTTGGAGTCAAAAGTTTGTTCGTTGAAACTTAACTTCTTGTTTACTAAGTTCAAAGTTTATTAAACCACTTAATACTTGTCTAGTGGTAAAAAGGCTTGTAAATATCACTCTAAAATGTGTGAGGTCTCAAGTTCAATTCCTGCTAGGTGCAAACAACCTTAAGTGGCCACGCTAACCTCATGAAAATTGAAGACTTCACATGGTTTGAGTTTGTGTGACGGTGAATTCAAACCCAGTAGACTAGTTCAAAGTTTATTATATATTAAAATGCTATGTTTCTTTGTTGAAACTTAAGCTTCTTGTTTTCTAAGTTCAAAGTTTATTACAAATTAATTATAATTAATTACAGTGACATGTAAGTTGAATAGTAGGCAGTTATTAGTAAAACATTTTCTTAAACCAATTTTTATGGTGGTTTGCATATAAGAATAGTAAGACTAGTAAAGACGTATCAACATAAAGAAACTCACCTAATAATCGAACAAGATGTTTATGCCTCAACCGGTTGATGATCGTAAGTTCAGTCAAAAAGTCATATTCACCTTTCAAACTTTCCCTTGAAAACCATTTCACGGCCACCTCCACATTATCCTCCGACAACAGCCCATGATAAACCACCCCGAAACCACCTTGCCCCAACTTTCGTTTCTCATCAAATTATTTGTAGCACTCTTAAGTTCCCTAAACCGAAATTCCTTGGGCATTCCAGGCAGTGTCCTCAACCGGTTCAACATATACGAGTTCGACCTATCCACCAATCTCCTCTTATACCAATAATAACCGAAATACGCCCCTAACCCCACCAACAACGTTACCACCAACGGTATCCTGACAATAAGTAATAGCGTATTTAACGCACTCTTTGAGTTTGACGTGAAATGTTGTACCGTTATGTTCCACCGTAGCACACAGTTTAACTCAACTAACGTGCCAGTAGAAGCAGCGAAACCGAAGTAAGATTCCTTATTTACAATTTTCGTTAAATCCAGATTGTGTTGTCCCAGACTTCCTATGGATCGATGTGTTTGGTTTCGGGTTAAGTAAATATGCAAACGAGTATATCAAAGATAACTTATATAAATCTTTCCAACTATTGTAATGTTACAGAATATTAAGTACTTATACTAAACGAATAGGTGTCTCCAACCATTGTGTCTATTCGAGTGGTTGTGACCCTTTGTTTCTTGAACCTGTTCGACAAGGCATGAACCAAGAGTCATGTCCTTTCGAAAATACAGAAAAGTAATTATATTAACTAACATAACCGAATTACGGTTATTATCTTTCTAATCTACACGTTTGGTCCTTCATCTTTTCTAACAAAGCAATAAACGAGATTATAACTTGGTTCACAGATTGTATTCTATGATTGGTGTTTTTGGGATAGGTGGGGTAGAAGATGTTCTTTCGGGTTGATCAGCGATGTAAACACGAATGATCTTCTCGGTACCATTGTACTGAATCCAAACGTTGTGAAATGCTGGTGTTGGTGGAGCTAGTGTAATATTTAATGGTGTTAATGATTTAGAAACGACAGATCTGAAAGAATGGACATTGAGACCAATATGGTTGTTATCTGGATCGAATGATTGTTTCACAGTATCGAGCTCAACAGCTACGATGCCATTGTTTCCTTTACCGTCCGTGCTGGAGCTCGTGAGTCCGAGGAATAGACCGTAACTTTCACCTGGTATGTCGATAGTGGGTGCGATTAAAAAGGCTAAACCTTCCCCAGGTGAGCTATCACTGGTCGGGAAAGGATACATGTTGACAAGAAAATAGGTATTAAAGGAGGCACCTGGGGAGTCGTCGCCGCCGTTCCATAGTTTGAATTTTTTCCGTAACATGATCCGACCAGATCGATGCTGGAGGTTGAGCATGTTTGGATCACTGACATCGGGTGTGATCTGGAGTGCAGTATTGTTCACGGACGCTGAGTTTTTCGCTTTTAGTTCTGCTTCAGCATTGGCCTGGTCAATCATGGATAGGTTAAAGTTGTCGTAGTTTCGTGTGAATGTTTCAAACTTTGCAGTAGCAGTGGATAAGCAGAGAAATATCACCGTGGATCTAAGGGTCGCCGCCATCTCATACGGTGGCTAAAAGATGGCGTATAAGTAGGGTTTTAGAGGGGTGAAGCAAGTCGTTGTTTCGAGATTGGGTATAAATGGTGCATATGTGTGTTATTCCGAAATTGTTGAATAATCAAGGTTTTAGTGGGGGTGAGGTAACGTTGTTGTTTCGAAATTTACTCGACATTTACATTCACTCAGGGACGGAGCCAAGGGGGTGCCCGCGGGTGCACGTGCACCCTATGGTTTTTTTCGACACAGTGTTAATTTTTGGAAAAATTATCGATTTTTTCTAAATGTATCTTAAATGCATTCGGTGTTTCAAAATGTGTCTAGTATTATTTAGTTGGTATACTTACAAATAGAAAATCTTCGTTTTAATCCACTTTTTAACTCTACTATATTATGCTAAAAAAAATTTGTGCACCCGGTCATATTTGTTTCTAGCTCCGTCCCTGCATTCACTCTCAACTCTACCTTGACTTCTTAAAAAACATTAACAGACAGAGACAGGTAGTTGACTTTCGCATAAAAGTGTGTTTCGAGCTAAAGTCAGTTTGCGTGGCCATCAGTAACACTAAGAGGAGAACTAAAAAGTTGTACTTAATAAATTATGGGCCAGAATTAGGAGAATATATTTTTCGCCAAAATTTGTTCAGTATGAATGTAAGTATGTTTATTTGCTGGCTAAATGAGAGATTGTGTGGTTCTTCCACTTTGGTGTTTTTATGACCGAGTTTATATAAATCATAGGTGTCTTATCGTAAAAATAAATAACAAATACACAAATTTTGTTCGAAAGTCAGATCATGTAACATGATGAATTTACGAATCGATTCATGTTTGAGATTGAAAATATAAACTTTTTGTTGTGTTATCAGTGGCCTATTGATCAAAGTAGGCAAAAGATGGCATTTATAACAAACCCCATTTAGAAACATGCATAAGATTAAATAAAAGTTGACACGATTTTACAGTTTAACAACCAATATACTGAATACACAAAAACAAACTCACAATGTGGATCTTGAGCAGTAGATGTAACAATATATTCTATAGAGTATAGACGTGAAACACATTTATAACCAGACTAGTGTTCCCATGATACATAAAACTAAGATGGCACACTACATTACGACACACCATATGTATTACAATAAAGCATCCAAATAATTATCACAAAAGCAAACAAATAAAAATCACCAACTGAATAAATACGGTAAATCGTAATATGTTCACAGTTGACAGTACTAAAAGAGAAAACAAAATATGTCTGTCCAAAAAAAAAAATGTCTGCAAAAACTCTAAATTCAAACCACTTAAAAAAGCTTAACTAAGACATTAATAGAGCTAGGTCACTTGAACATTCAAGATATGCATTTAGATCACTAAGTTGTTGTGATGTTGCACATGCCTAGAACTTGAAGGATTGCGTGCATGCGAAGATTCCACAAGCTCAAATTTAGAAGGATCTCTTGTTGTAGAAGTTTTTTCCTTCTTCTTTTTTGCTTTTGGAGGTCATCCTTTTGGTCGTGAATAACCAGTTCAAAGATGATGAGGGAATCAGGGAAATATGAGTCATTTCTTGTTAATAACCATTTAACCAGCAAGCTATGTCGGATGTAAGAATACAATTAAAAACTAATTCCATGGGCTTGTTGTAGCCCAAAATTTAGGACAGGTCAACAAATCTAAAATTATAATTTTTTCAATACTTTTCAAATTTCAAGATTATTTGTTGCTTTAAGGCATTGTAGATACAGTTTTGTTCCGAAAAAACATTTCTCTTTTCCGAAACACATNAGGACCATTACGTACATTCTTTAAACAATCAGATATCATCCACACCCACTAAACTATCTTTTAATTGATTGACACAAAAAGAAAACGATTATTCTTAAACACCCTAAAAAGGAAATGGGGAATATAATTTTGGGACGAATGGAGTACTATATAACGTTCTGCTAATATGCAGAGCCATATATAAAGATGTGTGACATATGCTACCGCATAAGGCGTCAAATATTTATAGACCTCAAAATGTACATTTCGTTATATAATTAAACCATCAAAATTTACTTTCAACAAAAATTGTTATCATAATGTAATTTTATGCTATAAATATCCGTTAAATTCCATGCGACATCATTAAAATGCTATGTTTTTTTTAACGGCTAATACAAATATATATTTAATCGTCACATAACATGAGCTATATATACCATTATATATTTCATAAGTAATATTTGGAGTCAAAAGTTTGTTCGTTGAAACTTAACTTCTTGTTTACTAAGTTCAAAGTTTATTAAACTTCTTAATAGTGGCCTAGTGGTAAAAAGACTTGTGACTATCACTCTAAAATGTGTGAGGTCTCAAGTTCAATTCCTGTTAGGTGCAAACAACCTTAAGTGGTCACGCTAACCTCCTGAAAAGGGAGGACTTCACATGGTTTGAGTTTGAGTGGCGATGGATTCGAACCCGTAGATTAGTCGGCCAAAAAATCAGAAACAATGGTTATAAAAAAAACAAAAAGAAAAGTTCAAAGTTTATTAAATATTAAAGACTTAGGATCAAATGAGAAGAACTCTTAAAATGAGAAGGATGAGAAATAACTATAACCACATATTAAAGATGCATCGACTTAAATTAGTTGCATCTCTAATCTTTTAGATGCACTCTAATATATTTTCTAACAAAAAATTAGATGCACATACATATATTAGATGCGTTTTAGCAAGTTAAAAAAAATCCTATGTATTTTTCGTCCTTTGCGGGTCAAACTACTTTGCATCGTTTTCACTTCAAGATTACTTTTGAAACTAATTGGGATGCATCTAAATGAATAGAGATGCATCTAATTCAAGTCGACGCATCTCAAATATATGGTTATAGTTATTTCTCATCCTTCTCATTATAAGTTTTCTTCTTACTGGATCATTACCCATATATTAAAATGCTATGTTACTTTGTTGAAACTTAAGCTTCTTGTTTTCTAAATTCAAAGTTTATTACAAATTAATTAATTAATTCATGTAAATTAAATAGTAGGCAGTTATAAGTAAAACATTTTCTTAAACCAATTTTTATTGTGGTTTGCATATAAGAATAGTAAGACTAGTAAAGACGTATCAACATAAAGAAACTCACCTAATAATCGAACAAGAAGTTTATGCCTCAACCGGTTGATGATCGTAAGTTCAGCCAAAAAGTCATATTCACCTTTCAAACTCTCCCTTGAAAACGATTTCACGGCCACCTCCACATTATCATCCGACAACAGCCCATGGTAAACCACCCTAAAACCACCTTGCCCCAACTTTCGTTTCTCATCAAAATTAATTGTAGCATTCTTAAGTTCCCTAAACCGAAATTCCTTGGGCATTCCAGGCAGTGTCCTCAACCGGTTCAACATATACGAGTTCGACCTATCCACCAATCTCCTCTTATACCAATAATAACCGAAAGACGCCCCTAACCCCACCAACAACGTTACCACCAACGGTATCCCGACAATAAGTAATAGCGTATTTAACGGACTCTTTGAGTTTGACGTGAAATGTTGTACCGTTATGTTCCACCGTAGCACACAGTTTAACTCAACTAACGTGCCAGTAGAAGCAGCGAAACCGAAGTAAGATTCCTTATTTACAATTTTCGTTAAATCCAGATTGTATTCTATGATTGGTGTTTTTGGTATAGGTGGGGTGGAAGATGTTCTTTCGGGTTGATCAGCGATGTAAACACGAATGATCTTCTCGGTACCATTGTACTGAATCCAAACGTTGTGAAATGCTGGTGTTGGTGGAGCTAGTGTAATATTTAATGGTGTTAATGATTTAGAAACGACAGATCTGACAGAATGGACATTGAGACCAATATGGTTGTTATCTGGATCGAATGATTGTTTCACAGTATCGAGCTCAACAGCTACGATGCCGTTGTTTGTTTTACCGTCCGTGCTCGAGCTCGTGAGTCCGAGGAATAGACCGTAACTTTCACCTGGTATGTCGATAGTGGGTGCGATTAAAAAGGCTAAACCTTCCCCAGGTGAACTATCACTGGTCGGGGCAGGATACATGTTGACAAGAAAATAGGTATTAAAGGAGGCAACTGGGGAGTCGTCGCCGCCGTTCCATAGTTTGAATTTTTTCCGTAACATGATCCGACCAGATCGATGCTGTAGGTTGAGCATGTTTGGATCACAGACATCGGGTGTGATCTGGAGTGCAGTATTGTTCACGGACGCTGAGTTTTCCGCTTTTAGTTCTGCTTCAGCATTGGCCTGGTCAATCATGGATAGGTTAAAGTTGTCGTAGTTTCGTGTGAATGTTTCAAACTTTGCAGTAGCAGTGGATAAGCAGAGAAATATCACCGTGGATCTAAGGGTCGCCGCCATCTCATACGGTGGCTAAAAGATGGCGTATAAGTAGGGTTTTAGAGGGGTGAAGCAAGTCGTTGTTTCGAGATTGGGTATAAATGGTGCATATGTGTGTTATTCCGAAATTGTTGAATAATCAAGGTTTTAGTGGGGGTGAGGTAACGTTGTTGTTTCGAAATTTACTCGACATTTACATTCACTCAGGGACGGAGCCAAGGGGGTGCCCGCGGGTGCACGTGCACCCTATGGTTTTTTTCGACACAGTGTTAATTTTTGGAAAAATTATCGATTTTTTCTAAATGTATCTTAAATGCATTCGGTGTTTCAAAATGTGTCTAGTATTATTTAGTTGGTATACTTACAAATAGAAAATCTTCGTTTTAATCCACTTTTTAACTCTACTATATTATGCTAAAAAAAATTTGTGCACCCGGTCATATTTGTTTCTAGCTCCGTCCCTGCATTCACTCTCAACTCTACCTTGACTTCTTAAAAAACATTAACAGACAGAGACAGGTAGTTGACTTTCGCATAAAAGTGTGTTTCGAGCTAAAGTCAGTTTGCGTGGCCATCAGTAACACTAAGAGGAGAACTAAAAAGTTGTACTTAATAAATTATGGGCCAGAATTAGGAGAATATATTTTTCGCCAAAATTTGTTCAGTATGAATGTAAGTATGTTTATTTGCTGGCTAAATGAGAGATTGTGTGGTTCTTCCACTTTGGTGTTTTTATGACCGAGTTTATATAAATCATAGGTGTCTTATCGTAAAAATAAATAACAAATACACAAATTTTGTTCGAAAGTCAGATCATGTAACATGATGAATTTACGAATCGATTCATGTTTGAGATTGAAAATATAAACTTTTTGTTGTGTTATCAGTGGCCTATTGATCAAAGTAGGCAAAAGATGGCATTTATAACAAACCCCATTTAGAAACATGCATAAGATTAAATAAAAGTTGACACGATTTTACAGTTTAACAACCAATATACTGAATACACAAAAACAAACTCACAATGTGGATCTTGAGCAGTAGATGTAACAATATATTCTATAGAGTATAGACGTGAAACACATTTATAACCAGACTAGTGTTCCCATGATACATAAAACTAAGATGGCACACTACATTACGACACACCATATGTATTACAATAAAGCATCCAAATAATTATCACAAAAGCAAACAAATAAAAATCACCAACTGAATAAATACGGTAAATCGTAATATGTTCACAGTTGACAGTACTAAAAGAGAAAACAAAATATGTCTGTCCAAAAAAAAAAATGTCTGCAAAAACTCTAAATTCAAACCACTTAAAAAAGCTTAACTAAGACATTAATAGAGCTAGGTCACTTGAACATTCAAGATATGCATTTAGATCACTAAGTTGTTGTGATGTTGCACATGCCTAGAACTTGAAGGATTGCGTGCATGCGAAGATTCCACAAGCTCAAATTTAGAAGGATCTCTTGTTGTAGAAGTTTTTTCCTTCTTCTTTTTTGCTTTTGGAGGTCATCCTTTTGGTCGTGAATAACCAGTTCAAAGATGATGAGGGAATCAGGGAAATATGAGTCATTTCTTGTTAATAACCATTTAACCAGCAAGCTATGTCGGATGTAAGAATACAATTAAAAACTAATTCCATGGGCTTGTTGTAGCCCAAAATTTAGGACAGGTCAACAAATCTAAAATTATAATTTTTTCAATACTTTTCAAATTTCAAGATTATTTGTTGCTTTAAGGCATTGTAGATACAGTTTTGTTCCGAAAAAACATTTCTCTTTTCCGAAACACATCCGGTGTACAACACTGGAAGCAAACAATGTGCTGGGGATTCTTGTTTATTGGTGTTTTTAACAATAGCTGTTAAGTGATTGCAAGAAAATTATCGAGAGCAGCGTCGAAACCAAACCGCAAAAGTTACATCAGCAATTAAAGACAATTTACTAATATTTCAGTTACGATGTTATCACGTTTTGAGTAAGCCAAGAGTGATAAAATTTGTTGTAGATCACGTACTTGAAGACCTTGTACCACCTTCTAAAATACTTAGCCGCACAATACTTGTCCAACATTTAACAAGAAATTAAAGGCCTCCTCCGACGATCATGCATTTTTCGTTTCACCATTACACAACTTCATTAAGGGTCTTTTTCATCCTCCAGCTTAAACAGACAATCACACAAATAAATAGGTAACAAAACGTTGAACTATTATCATCTTTTGCAATTTCACCTTTTTAAGTGTTTTCCATTATGGTTAAGATATTCGTGATTGGATTAAGCCTATAGTAATTATAATGTCAACTTCAATTACCAACTGCTTATTAGATATTCAATATGACAGTTACTAACTCACATATATAATGCAATTTGCAAGCTGAAAAAGTTACGCACTGGAAGCAAAACCCGAATTTAAATATTACATAGATATCCAAGCCTGATGTGGGGTTAGGGTCTATTAGGGTTAGGTAATCTAATGTATTATGCATTATAAATACTTGATAAATAAACATAAAACCTTATGAGGTTTTATCAATCTACCATTAAATTCCTCGTTCATGTCATAACAAACATACGGAGTCATATTTTTCTTGTGCATCTTCACCAAAAGGTGTATACGAAAAAACACAAATCCAAAACAACACAGACTATAACGAATGCACCTCCTAGAGGCAGGGTCAGTTGTCTCAAAAAAAATTAGATCATGGACCGGTCCTTGTAACCCCAGTAATTTCCTCCATTCATCGCAATATCGCACTCCAGTCAGTACTAAAATTGATTTATTGAAAACGGGGTCGTGTCGATTGAGGTTGTGTCGATCGAGGTCGTGTCGATCGAAGTAGATTCGGAAATATCATCAATTGGCATCATTGCAGGCCACACGAAAGCAGGCTTGAAAGGTGGGGCACGTGGTGCAGCAAGAGTCCCTAATAATATTTGCACAATGGCTTGTGTTTGCGGTCTCTCGAGAGCCATAGGGTGCGAGCAAGCTAAACCTAATAACAATAGTCGTTCAGCTTCCTCTTTGTCATAATCATCTTGAATCCGTTCATCAACTACATCCAAGATATGTCCTTCTCGGTACAACGACCATACATAGTCAACCATGAATTGGAACCCGTTCATTCTTGTTCCGGGGCGTTTACCAGACACGACTTCGATTAGTAATGCGCCGAACGCGTAAATATCAGAATACTGAGTGGCTTTTCCTGTGAGGAAGCATTCAGGGGCAATGTAACCGATGGTTCCAATCACACCTTCGGCTTCAGCATAGGATGTTTTCTCATTTTCGAGGGCACGTGCAAGGCCAAAATCACCAAGACGGGCATTGAAATGGGAATCAAGCATAATGTTGCTTGCTTTGATGTCACGGTGAACGACTCTCTGGTCATATTCGTAGTGGAGGTAGTTTAAGGCGGAGGCGACACCGGCTAATATCTGGCAACGGAGTGTCCAACTTAAGATATTACTCGTCTTCGTGAATAGATGCATGTCGAGACTTCCTTTTTGCATGTACTCGTACACTAGAAGGAGCTTGCCGTTCTTGTGACACCATCCTGCACCAATTTAATAGACGTTACCCTTGGCATCATTAAACGTACTTAGCATAAAAAGAAGTGGGAAACATGATCTAGGAAGAGGTGACAATATGACTGTTGAATATCATCTAAAATGGATTGTATTGAAACACGTCAATTTGGCTTAATATATAATATTGTTATATATTAACGGCTTCAAGATGATTATGAACTGAGAAGGAAAACACAAGCCATTGTGCAAATATATAGGGTTAGAAACTCACCTAATAATCGAACAAGATGTTTATGCCTCAAACGGTTGATGATCGTAAGTTCAGCCAAAAAGTCATATTCACTTTTCAAACTCTCCCTTGTAAACCATTTCACGGCCACCTCCACATTATCCCCCGATAACAGCCCATGGTAAACCACCCCGAAACCACCTTGCCCCAACTTCCATTTCTCATCGAAATTATTCGTTGCTTTATTTAGTTCCTTAAATCGAAATTCCTTAGGCATTCCAGGCAGCGTCCTTAACCGGCTCAATATATATGAGTTTGACCATTCCACCAATCTCTTCTTATACAAATAGTAACCCAAATACGCTCCCAACACCAACAGCCCTACAACAAACGTTATCCCAATCCCAACAGTAAGTAATAAAGGACTATTCAAATTTGAGTCGGATCCCGTGATATGTTGTATCGTTATGTTCCACCGTAGCACACAGTTTAACTCAGCTAACGTGCCAGTAGAAGCAGCGAAACCGAAGTAAGATTCATTACTTACAGTTTTTGTTAAATCCAGATTGTATTCGATGATTGGTGTTTTTGGGACAGGTGGTGTAGAAGATGTTGATTTGGGTTGATCAGCTACGTAAATACGAATGATGTGAATGAAGAAAGTGAACTAGTTGAGTTAGAAAACAAAGAGGTCGTAGAGGAGTTTCTAAGACAGAAAAAGGAGTTATCAGAAGTGGAAAGGAATAGTTGGAACTTGGATATGATAGCCTACTATAAGCAAAGGAAAAAACAGATAATGGATGCAGGGGAGGGAAGCAGTATGTCAGAAAAGAATGATGTTTTGGTTGATAAGACTGGTATAGCACAGTGTATGGAAGAAGATGAATTGAAAGGTTTGGACACAGGACTTTTGGGGAAAAAGAACTGATATGGATCACAAAGATTTTAAAATAGGATGTTAGAATATTAGAGGCTTAAGTACCTCTGATAAACAAAGGGAGGTTAGGAATTTTATTGAAGAGGAAGATCTTAGTATATGTGCAGTTCTGGAAACTCATTTGAAAACCAAGAAGTTATCTAAAGTGGTTGATAGTATTTTTGGAAATTGGGAATGGACTACTAATATGCTCCATTGTGATAAAGGTTGTAGAATTGTTTTGGGGTGGAATAGTATGAATATCAGATTGAATGTGGTTCATTGTGGTAAACAATCCACTTTATGTAGTGTGGAAACTATTGATGGTAAGAATAAACTGTTTGGTACATTTGTTTATGCTGCTAATGGAGGAACTGAAAGAAGAGATCTATGGAAAGATTTAGAGATATATAAAAGAATTGTGGGCAAGGAAGCTTGGATGCTAATGGGTGACTTGAATGTTACATTAAACACCAATGAGCATTCTCAGGGGTGTTCCTACATGACAAATGATATGAATGAGTTCAAGGAGTGTGTTAATAAGATTGAAATGGAAGATATCACCAGCACAGCACTGGTCTGTTTTTTACTTGGACTAAGAATCTCCATAAGGTTAAAGCTGGTAACAAAAGTGCTATTTTAAAAAAGTTGGATAGAATTATGGGCAGTGAGAAGTTTATTGAGAAATTTAATCATGCTCATGCTATATTTCTTCCTTATCTCATTTCAGACCATTGTCCTAATATTCTTGTTATACCTCAAGCTTTACAGGTTAGAAGGAAAACATTTAAGTTTGCTAATTTTGTAGCAGACAAAGATGATTTTATTCCTACAGTTCTGGAAAATTGGGAGGATGACATACAAGGTTGTGAGATGTTTAAGGTTGTGAAAAAGATGAGAAGATTAAAAAGACCTTTGAAGAAGCTTGCTTGGAAAGAAGGTAACATTTTTGAGAAGGTGGCAAAGTTGAGAGAAAACCTTAAATGTGTTCAACAGAAGATTGATAAATACCCTGATAAGAAAGAGCTAAGAATTGAGGAAAGTGATATTCTCAAGAAATATGCTGAAGCTGTAAGTGATGAGGAGAAACTATTATTTCAGAAAGCTAAGATCAAGTGGCTAAGTGTTGGTGATAGAAATAATGCTTTTTTTCATAAGGTGCTTAAAAGTAGGAATCATAGAAGTAGAATTAATACAATTTGTGATGAAGAAGGTAATTGCTATAGTGGTAATGAGGTTGCTGAACAGTTTGTGAATCATTTCAAAAAATTCTTAGGAGAAGCTGTTCCTGTTGATAATCTAAGTATCCTTAATGACTTGATTATTAACAAGTTGAATGATGAAGAAGCAGCTTTCATGATTAGAGATGTCAATGATGAGTAAATCAAAGCAGCCATGTTCCAGATTGATGGGAATAAAGCTCCAGGACCTGATGGGTATTCTTCTGTGTTCTTTAAAAAGGCCTGGAATATAGTGGGGAAGGATGTTTGTAAGGCTGTGAAAGAATTCTTTGATAATGGGAAGATGCTCAATGAAATTAACTCAACTCTTATCTCCCTTATTCCTAAGATCCAAACACCAAGTAAAGTGACTGATTTCAGACCTATTGCATGTTGTAATGTTATTTACAAATGCATTAGCAAAATAATAACTAATAGAGTTAAAGGAAGTTTGGGGAAGTTGGTTGAAGTAAATCAAAGTGCTTTTATTCCTAATAGGCATATTCAAGATAATATTCTGTTGTCTCAAGAGTTGTTGAAGGGTTATGAGAGGAAAGATGGGCCAAAAAGAATAGCTATGAAGATTGATATCCAAAAAGCCTATGATACTGTCAATTGGAAGTTTTTAGAAGCTGTTCTCAATGGATTTGGATTTCATGAGAAGATGGTTAATTGGATCACTAAATGTGTTATTACTACTACTTTTTCTATAAGTGTGAATGGTGAGAATTGTGGCTTTTTCAAAGGAGGTAGAGGATTGAGACAAGGTGATCCTTTGTCCCCATACCTGTTTACTCTTGTAATGGAGATTCTATCCAGAATTGTGCACAAAAAGAGTGGAGAATAGTAGTTCATTTAAATACCATTTTGGATGCAGAAGACTGAAATTGACACATGTATGCTTTGCTGATGATCTATTAATGTTCTGTCATGGAGATGTTGGTTCTGTAAGAGTTCTGAGAGAGGCTATTGTTGAATTTGGAACAATATCTGGGCTTATTCCCAATTATGCTAAAAGCACTATTATCTTTGGGAACTTAAATGAAGATGAAAAGAATCAAATATTGGGAGAAGTACCATTTAAGGTTGAAAAACTTCCAGTAAAGTATCTAGGAGTTCCATTATCATCTAAGAGACTGGGAGTTAAAGAATGCAAAGTTCTTACTAATAAGATCAAGGGTAGGGTAAACAATTGGAAGAACAGATGCTTATCTTATGCTGGGAGGCTGTTGTTGATAGCATCTATTCTGTAATCCATTCATGTATATTGGTCTTCAGTCTTTCTACTACCCCAAACTGTTATTAAGGATATTAATAAGATACTCAAAGATTTTCTATGGAACCATGGAGAAGAATCTAGAGGTAAAGCAAAGGTGGCATGGAAGAATATTTGTAAACCTAAATGTCAAGGTGGTTTGGGGCTTAAAAATCTGAGTATATGGAACAAGGCAATGATTATTAAGCACTTGTGGCATGTAGCTACTGATAAAGAATCTCTCTGGGTGAAATGGGTCAATACTGAGAAACTTAAAGGGAGAAGTATTTGGGAAGTTAATGAGGAAAGCACAGATAGCTGGGGTTGGAGGAATTTGCTAAAAGTCAGGAATGAGGCTAGAAGATTTATGATAAAGAAGTTGGGTAATGGAGCCAATACTTCTGTGGTGTTTGATAATTGGAGTCCTATTGGTATTCTACAATCATTCATTACTTATAGGGATCTGTACAATGCAAGAATGGAAGCAAATGTTGTGGTTAGGGACATTGTCTGGAATGGTGTATGTCACTGGCCTAATGAATGGGTATCTAAATACTCAGAATTGGCTCAAGTTCAAAATGTGATCCTTAATGAAAATGAAAGTGATAAGTTGGTGTGGAGAGATGGAAAAGGCAAAGAAGGAAAGTTCACTGTGAAACAGGCTTATACAGATCTGAGTGTGGTGGATGAGACAGTAAAATGGAGCAAGTTAGTGTGGTTCTCTCAAAATATACCTAAGCATGCTTTTATTCTATGGCTGGCTATTCAAAACAAGTTGACAACTCAGGATAAAATTAGAAGTTGGGGATCATATGAGATGATGGTATGTCCATTGTGCTATTCTGACATTGATTCTCATCAACATCTATTTTTCAAATGCAAATATGCAAAGCTGTTTTGGTATAAGGTCAAAGATAAACTGGGTATACACTGTGATGAAATGGAATGGAATGGGATTGTTAATTGGTGTGCAAATTTATACAATGGAAATTTTATTGAAAGTGTGGTTAGAAGGTTTGGCTTGGCTGCTTGTGTTTACTACATTTGGCAAGAAAGAAATTGGAGGTTGTTTAAAGGAGTGCAAAGAAGTATTGAAGACTTACTTAGTCAATTATATGAAACAGTCAAATTGAGACTTCGAAGCTTGAAAGTTAAACCTTCTATGGCTGTGTTCAAAGTTCAAAAAGATTGGAACATCACCCTGGACATTATTGGCAAATCTCTTGCTAAAGCTAATGTTAAGGGGTGTTTGGATCAGGGGAGTATTGTAGATGGCTAGTACCTAGAGTATTATTGAGTGTTGCAGTTTAATGTCCAATCTTAAGCATGAGGGGATCTATGCTTTGGAGGGGATATTAGACTGTTATACCAATTTGTACTCTAAATGTAGTTTCCTGCTGAATTGATTCAACAAGTATATGCAGAATAATGACTTTTAATCTGCAAGATATGGTTATCCATTATCTTTATTCCTGCAGTCACATTGCAGAATAAAGATTACTTTTATCTCACTCAAGTAGATGGCCTTGTATCTTGGTGTATAGGCTGTTTGTCTTGATAGTGCATTGTTGCTGACACTTGGCCTAGGGAGGAAGTGTTGACAGTAGTGAACTGTTTTGATTATGTAGTCTATGTATCATAAAGTAGGTTTCCTACTTGGGAGGGTATGTGAGATAAGGAGGGGTAGTGTATGGAGCATGGAATAGTGAGGAGTGAAAGATGAACCTACTTGGTCCATGCTATACATTGCCCACAGGAGGATAGGTTGGTACTCACTTAAGGTGTGTGTTCCCAACTGAGTGAAGCCATTGTAGTAAATGGAAATGTAGCTCAGATTGGTATAGCCCTTAAGTGGAGAGGTCATGGGTTCCTAGTGATGCCTTCCATCTTTTCTGTCTTTGCTATTGTGGTGGCAGGTTGAATGGCATAGATGGGAAGATGTGAGGGAAATGTAGCTAGATGGTTAATTGGTGCTTATAAGGTGAATGAGAGATGCAGGTTCATTACAAACTGGGAAAAGTTTGCCTGCTATTATGGAATTCAAGTCTGTATTGAAGAGTTTTGATAGTCTTCTGATTAGATGTTTTAGTATGTTGTTTGATAGTATTCTGTGATGTACAAATGACAGAGTCTAGGCATGTCTAGCCTCTTGTTATCAATGTTGTATTTGATTCTTATGATTTTAATAATATATAGTTCACCTTTTGCACCAAAAAAACACGAATGATCTTCTCGGTACCATTGTACTGAATCCAAACGTTGTGATATGCTAGAGTTGGTGGAGCTAGTGTAATATTTAATGGTGTTAATGATTTAGAAACGACAGATCTGACAGAATGGACATTGAGACCAATATGGTTGTTATCTAGATCGAAGATTGTTTCACAGTATCGAGCTCGACAGCTACGATGCCGTTGTTTTTTACATCGTCCGTGCTGGGGCTCGTGAGTCCAAGGTATGGACCGTAACTTTCAGCTGGTATGTCGATAGTGGGTGCAATTAAAAAGGCCAACCCTTCTCTAGGTGAACTATCACTGCTGGGACAGGATACATAATGACAAGAAAATGGGTTTTAAAGGAGGCAACTGGGGAGTTATCGCCGCTGTTCCATAGTTTGAATTTTTTCTTTAACATGATCCGACCAGTTCGGTATGAGTAGTTGAACATGCTTGGATTACTGGTGTCGGGTATAATTTGGAGTGCACCATTGCTGACAGTCGCTGAGTTTTCCGCTTTTAGTTCTGCTTCTGGATTGGGTGGGTCTATCATGGACTGGTTAAAGTATTCGTAGTTTCGTGTGAAAGTTTCGAACTTTGCAACAGCAGTGGCTAAGCAAAGAAATATCACCGTGGATCTAATTAGGGTCGCCACCATCTCATATGGTGGCTACTATGATCTTAAGTGTTCTTAAGTTGTTTTTTTTTGGTTTTGGGATGGATGACTAATGCATTTTGTTCCGAATATGTTCTGCCCAAAATCGGACGGATTGGTGAGGAAAGCTATAACCCTATAAAACTTTGACTACTACATGTGAATTAATGTCAGGTTCATGAGTTTTTAATTTTAGTCTCAATCCTAATTTATTAGAATAATATTTTTGTATGCTGTAAATCAACACGGCTAAGTTTTTAACTTTTAGTGGACAATTATCGAATGTGTAGTATAATTTGTAATTAAAAAATATCACGTTTCATTTTTTATTTCCTTCTCTCTTTGCGTACAGCTTTCACATTCATATACTATCATTTACTGTAACAGATGATACTGTTCCACTATAACTAATTTTCAATTCTCCATTCTACGAGGAAGCATTATATATGCTATCAATTTTTGTTTTCTTCTTACCGTCCAAATCAAAGAGACCATCACAAACTACGTAAAATCAATGATCTAAAAGTCGATTTTTTTAATTGACCTAGTCGAGTCACTGGATCACCGTGTCAATGGTTCAACCGGCGGGCTAAACCGGTTTTCTATACACATACCAAATGTAATAAATCATGTTACCAAACACATATATTACTTGTGAAAACCGATACCAAACACATGTAAATCTTTGAAAATCAAATTCTAAACATAAAATAAGTTTACCAAACATATAATCTAATAAAAACAAATACAAGCCGATGGAAATACAGGTTCCAAACTTTAAAACAACATTATATCCAAATTAGAGAGTTTTAAAACAACATCATATCCAAATGGATTTGGCGTTTTAAAGCAAATGATTCTTCCCTATGGTCTCGTTTTATCACAGCTATTCATGGAGCTCGTGGAGCAATGGACAGGCCTTCGTCCTATTCAAGGCGATCTCATTGGCTCGATATTGTTAGTGAATTCAGAAAGCTCTCCGGTAAGGGTATGGATCTTATTTCTTTCGTAAAGAAAAAAGTGGGGAATGGTGAATCAACTTCTTTCTGGCATGATTCTTGGATTGGAGAAATCCCCCTCAATAACATGTATCCAAGGCTGTATGCTCTTGAAGTTGATAAGCATGTTAGTGTAGCTTCAAAATTAAGAGATACTTCTCTTACTGTAGAAGTGGAATTGAAGATGATCAACTCCAACTCCTTATTGCCAATACTTCTTCTGTTATTCTCTCTAATATTAGTGATAGATGGGCTTAGAAGTTAGATTCTTCGGGTGTCTTCACGGTAAAATCGGCTCGCGAGTTTATTGATGATTCTTTGCTCCCAAAGTTGGTCGTTCCTACAAGATGGGTTAAGTATATTCCCCTCAAGATTAATATTTTTGCATAGAGAGTTTCCTTGGATAGGCTTCCCACAAGGTTGAATCTTTCTCTTCGCGGTCTCGATATACCATCTATAATTTGTCCCCTTTGTAGTATTGCTGTAGAATCAACCTCGCATCTTCTTTTCGATTGTTTAATAGCTAGACAGTTGTTGTGCAAGGTTGCTCGGTGGTGGGAATTAGAGTATCAAGACTTTCATTCATATGAAGATTGGCTTCTATGGTTACAGAATCTTCGGCTATGCAAGCATTCCAAGGATTTGATTGAAGGAGTTTGTTACATCACCTGGTGGGTCATTTGGAAACATCGCAATCAAGTATTGGGACCAATCCTCGGCGTTTAGATCTTCTTTTTGACGAGATTGTTAGGTCGTCTTTTTTTTGGTGTTCTAATCGTAGTATCTTAAACTTAGACTGGAACTTGTGGATGAAAAGTCCTAGTTCTATTAAGTTGTAATTGGTTCTAGCTCCTTGCTAGCTTTCTATTTAATTTGCCGTTCAAAAAAAATATCCAAATTAGAGAGTACTTTGTGGTCGTCTGATAATACTATTATGAATTAAGAATTATGGTTTTTGAAAAACTATATAAACATATTTCAATAAAAGTGTGATATATTGTTGTATATGTTTAAATATTTACGTTATCACAACTTTATACATAATACTTAACTCCCGCATGAAATACATAAATATATAAACATTTTGGATTAAAAATGACGACAGCAATACTACGCTAACATTACAAAATGTTAACAGCATGGTAGATAACTTGATCATGTAATTTCATTTGGTTAGTGGCTTAAGATTTGATGTCAATAACTCTTCATTATCCATATCGGTCAATTAGAAAACGACAAAAAACTAAATTGGCTGGTTTTACTTTAGTGAACCGATTCGACTCGGGCAAAGTGAAACCCGATGGTTCAACCCGGGTCTTAAATCCCAAAAAATCCGGCTACAAACTTCCCGGTAACATCACCGGTACCCGGTTCAACCGGTTGAACCGGCCGGGTCGAACCGGGTTTTAAAACATTGCATAAAACTTTACCAAATTAAGTGATTAATTGAAGAGAGACAAGCTTTAATATCTCACCTAATTAAGAATCACTATTAGAGATTATGAAATAAAACCCCCTTAATACAACCCGGTTTAAGTAAAAACCATCTTTATGAAGATTTCATGTTCTAAAAAAGGGTATAGAGCCATGTTTTCTTTCACAAAATCGGGTTATATGTTGAAAAACGTTAAAGCCACATTTTCTTCCTCAAAACCGGGCTCTATTCATCGTATAGAGCCATGTTTTCGTTTAAAAAACCGGGCTTTATCGAAAAAACATTAGAGCCCTGTTTTCTTTTAAAAAACCGGCTTTTATCAAGTGTTGTTTTGTAAACCTTTAACATAGGCGGTTCTTCAAATTGAAACGAAAACATTTAAAAATTTTGAGTGGGTTATTTCTCTACCCAATTTTCATTACCTTCACAAAACACACAACTTTTTTCCCCTCTTCACTTTCACAAACCCTAACGCTCTAGCGTTCACCGCCGCTTACTGCCCCCACTTAACCACTGACACACACCACCACCATCGCCTAACTTCGCACACCATTACCGTCACAGGCCACCTTCATCACGCAACCAAGCTATTAAAAACTAATCCAATTAGAAGGTACCAAAGTGCTATAATCGATGTTTTTACTCAATTATCCTTTTTAATATTTCATTAATGTTGTTCTTAAGCTTATTTAATAAGTTGTGTTTGTTTATATGTTTTTTGTGTTATTTATAATCTACTTGTGGAGTTTGTGAATGGCACAAACAAGTTTTTGATGTTTGTGCTCTATAGGTAACCAGGATAAACGATATCTTTAGATTTTGTGATGGGATACACATTGGCTATACGTGTGCGTTTTGACACATCTTGTTGTAAAATGATTGTGATATGCGACGAATATCAACCTTCTATGGAAAGCAGGACTATTTAGTGAACTTAATTGTCCAAGGTTCTTGGACCATTTGCAAACAAGATTAAGGTAGTCGTTTGTTCAAATAAACTAGAGTATTCAATCAGAAACGGAGATAGAGTAATACAGTTTTAGAAAATGCACTCACGGCCTATTAAGATGCAAACCATGCGGGGTGTCAAAATACTCGTCGAAGTACATCAGGAGGTGCTCAATTTCTGGGAGATAAGCTAGTAAGTTGGTCATCTAACAGGCAAATGAGTACGTCGATATCCTCCATAGAGGCTGAATACATTGCCATGTCTTCGTGTTGTGCTCAAATCTTATGGATGAGATCTCAACTATCGGACTATGGCTTTGCTTAAAACAAGATTCCGATGTAGTGTGATGATAAAAGTGCCATTGCTCTTTGCTGCAACAACGCCTAGCACTCCCGATCAAAGCACATTGATATCCGACATCACTTCATTAGGGAACAGGTTGAGAAGTGTGTGGTGTACCTTTACTTCGTGAGGACAGAGTTTCAGCTGGCAGATATCTTTACTAAGGCACTCTCGAGAGAACGGTTTCAATTTATTCTCCCGCATCTTGGAATGGAGAGTCTTACGCCATAGTTACTCAAACGTCTTCAGGAAGAAAATGAGGAGTAATGGATACGCTTCACATATCCTTGTACATACTTTTAAACCAAAAAGAAAATAGAAAAAATATAAAATCAACAAAAACCATAAAAATTTGCAAAACATAAAAACTCCAAAAATATTCTTCTCACGACATGTCTCTCGTATAATCGATATTATGTACGTTTCTAGAAATGTCATTCAATATTGACATGCAAACATACATATGGTTGATTGAGAGTTTTTATGTTAATAATAAAGTTTTCTAAAGCATGTCGTTTCTCATACTTTTCTATCAAAATGGCTTGCTATTACTTCAAATAGCAACCCAGTTTTGAAAATGAGGAAAACACGACGCCAAAAAGACGACTGTTCCTAAGAATGGGTGAATCTCACCTGGGCATGGATTACGTTACATCCATGCACACTCGTTCTTATGTACGTTTTAGTGCATTATTTCTTGATTAAGAAGAGAAGTCTTCTTTTACCAAAACATATATTTTTCCATCCCTGATTCTTTAGAAAAATATTTTGTGTTTAAAATGGTGGTTTAAAACAATATTTGAAAATCATACGGGCTTAGACTTTTCATAAAATTTGCCACTCAATCTATGACAAAAGGTTTAAATTTTTCATTAAAAGTTTAAATAGAAAACGAGCCATAGATTGAGGGAGAGAGTGATTTCAAATTTTATTTTAAATCATCAAATGGTTTTCTTTGTTCGGTTCAAGCAATGAATAAAAATGTGTTTTTATGTGTCAATATATGAATTTTTCATGAGTTTTTCGTTAAACTCCAAATCTTTTTTAAAGAACTCATCATATTTGACACTAACATTCTCCCTCATAAATTCAGGAGGAGAATTGTCATGTTCCATTATCAATGTATATTAAACTCAGACCACATTTTCTCCCAAATTATCTAAGTTATTTAAATCAATTGGAGTTACAAATCTCAAAAGGTTTGAAATATTTTGATCGGGGGAGAGAATATGATTTAAATATGAAATCTGATAAACAAATGTGATCTTTTGGATTCAAGTGTAGGCTCCCTCATATGTGCTAAACTCTTTCGTATATCGATGCACATAAGCGAATGGAATTATGGAATGATACCAAAGAACGACCATTTTATTTAATGCAATGGAGTTATAAGGATGATAAGGTTAGGTATTAGTTCTCATGATCCAACTAGAATCGGAGGGATCTTCCTAGAGATAATCCTCTAGTTAGAGTAGAAGTCCTTAGGAATGATTTAAAAAAATGAGAAAAGTGAGATAAGGGAAGAGTGCGTACTGAGATGGAGCTAGTACTGGAACAAACCCAACAAGGTTCTAGTAATGAAGTCTCAACAAGCATTGAAGGGGTTGAAGAATTAAAAAGATATGATATGAGAAAGGATGAAAAGAAATAGCCCTCCAATTATTCAACCTTAGGGCAGAAACTGGTTTCAATTCATATGCTACTGGTGGTTACCATGGTAACACCGATATTGAAGACAAGACGTCATGGACCCAGTGACGCACTGCACTAAACTTCCTAGCCACTCAAGTTCTCTTAAAAAGACTTGTTTCATTATAACGGGGAACCCTGCATAACCTATCAACCGCTCATTGCGAGCGATGTTGATATTGAAACATGAGACACCTCTCCAGTCTCCGATTGCTGAATCAAAACGCACTATTGAGTCTAGAGCCAAGAGATCATCCATAAATCTCATTAGGACACACATCCAATATGCTTACTGTTTCATACACCGTGGAAAGTCAAAAAATATAATAAGAGTCCTACGCATTATCCTTGTGGTATTGCCAGAACATCCGAGTGATACTTTAGTAATTCACAATGAGGATGGAAATCCCTCTTGAGTCAGCATCAAACAAGCTCTTGGTGGGTGACATGTGAGATCCTTCATGGATCAAACTTGTGACAACTGGAAAGAAACGATGGGGCGATTCACATCTTGAATCAAACTTGTTCCAGGAAATGAATTGACGGATACTTTTGAAAAACCTTAAATGTGCTCAACAATCGTTTTCAAGCACATCGACTACGCATAACATTTCAAACAAAAGTATTTGTAACCAAAATTGATATTTCCCGTAAAACCTTCGTCGTATTGCAAAACTCTTTATCTAGCAATACGCGATTGTTTGTCAAAATCAATTTCTCATTATCAGTGAATCCTAATTCGTTGATTCACTCCTACGTGTTGTCTACTTTGAGATGCTCCGATTTGAGAACGGCTAGTACAGCTGCGAAACCCTGTCAAGGAAATCCTTCAGAATTCTACCTGATCACAGGCAATATTTATACTGATCAACGGGGAACCGTGGTTCTTGCAACCCTATTCAACGAAAGTGAACAAAAACACTTTCGTTTATTTAATGCTAACTGTTGTTTGCAGGAACTCTCGACGGTTGCAGCTGATGGAAAATGAGACGTCAATTCATGCCCCCATGCTCACACTTCACGTTCACAATTAGATAAATCATGAAAAGTGAAAGATCAACAACAATGCTTCCGCAACTCTGATGAAAAGTTTCATGATCCAGAAAAGTGTGAGCATGCTGGTCCGATGGTCACATCTACACATGAAGGAAATGCTACAAAGGTTGACTTGGAGATTTACTGTGGCTGATGATCTCAAAGAATGCTCAAAGATCACATAAGTCAACTAAACATCGGTCACATGGACATTGCTTGAAGAACAAAGATCAAAGAACTTGAAGAATCAAAGTCTACAAGCTAGGATATTTATTCATGTAATAGAATGCTAATATTCAAATCATATTTTTCGGGGTGACCTCCCTTAGGGGGAGATTGTTAGAAATATAAATATTCATGTGAAAGACTCGGTCATCCCGAGTATAGATTAGCATTACGTAGCTCGTAGTCTTATTAATATTTAGTTAGTACGTAGTTAGAACGTAGTATTTGTGGAGTTGTGTCGGGTCTTTACCTACTGTCAGCTCACTGCACAGCCCATGTAGGGCCATTTTAGTGTAAGTATAAATACCCCTTCCCTTGTGTGTGAAGGGTTGAAACTTCTTCTCATTCAATCTAATACATATTTGTTTCTCTCTCTAGAAGTCTCCCACACCTCACTTTCTCTCTCTATAATACTTTTACAATTCGATCCATCCATAAAGACCATGTATATTTATGTTTATGAGTAGCCTACGATATATATTATTTTGTATATTTGTTAGAGTCAAATGCTTGTATTGAGTAACAATGAATATTCTGCAGAATTCTCAGGTTTTAATAATCAGATTTTTCCAGAAATTTTCCAGAAACAAAACTTGAACCATTACAAAGTATTCATACATTTCATTTAACCATGAACCATTACAAAATATCGAGTTTACAAGGATTCAAGAACCATTACTACTAAATCTATTGCCTAAATTACAAACACTAAACATTCCTAAACATGCCTATTTCATTGCTACGACCAAAGAAATAACAATTGCAAAAACACAAAAGCTTAACTTCCAAAAATTGATTTTTTTTAGCAGTTTGTTGCAAATCAGCTTCTAACTCTTCAATCCTTGCTTGACGGGTTATTACATGTTGAACTTGACGCCTTTGATGGGAGTAAGTTGACTGTACATCTCATACAAATGCATCTTATATGTGGAGTAAGTTGACTGTACATCTCGTACAAATGCATCTTATACCAATCACATTCAAGCTCTGGATCGAACCAATCTCATTTATCACATTTCTTACCAGGTCTTTACAATCCACAATATCAATATACTATTCAATAAAAAACAATTGCAGTGTCAAAAACAAAAAGGAATGATGAAATACCGATCGAGTTTGGCAAACAAGAAATCTGGGCAGACAATTGCAGGTCGGAAATCATGGTCCAAGAGGTTAGAACCTTAGATGGTTTGTCACATTTGTATGTTTCATTTGAAAGATAAGAAGGCATGTTTGATTAGGGATTTAGGGTTTATGATTTGTGATTTGTGTTGTGTTGTGTGATTGTGTTTTGTTATAAAATGGGTAAACCGGATATATAAGTGAATAGGGTTATATAAACCCACCCAACACATATTTTAGTGGAAATTACACCAATGATGAAAATAATTGAATTTAAATAAGTGAAAAATCAGCCTGTAATAATTGTTGTATTACCAGGTTTCAACAAGTTTCATTACCTGTGTTGTTAAAGAAATTAGTTTGTTATCTAACTCATGGAAATTTTAAAAATTCGTTACCTATGACCTATCTATGTCTTCGACCCAAACTATTTTAACTAGACTATAACCCAAGAAAAAACCGAAAACATAAAAATAAAAACCGAATATAAACAGATTTTTGTCAGGGGAGTAAATTTTTACGCAAGATCGTAACTTCCAACGGAGGGAGTACGAAAAAGTTCTATTGAAGCAAAATTAACTTGAAAAGTAATATATAAACCTCTCATTGTATTGTAAAACAATCAAATCCTTGAGTTAACATAGGTAAAGCTGATACATTTGATAAAATACACTAAAACAAATCTTAATAAATGATTGTCATAATTTCATCTTTGTGATTGTAATTTGCTTATAATTAAACGAGTAAAAATAGCCAAAATTCATATTTAAGCGACTTAAGCATAAACCCTTTTGTATATTCGGTATTTATCTTGTCAAAGCAAACTGTTTGAGCATACTTAATTAAGAATAAACGCTTTGGTAAACACTTCTTTTTTTTTTTTCACGAAAACAATTACCATTGGGGCATATGGTGTTTTTTTTTTAATTATCTTAAGTGCTTAAAAGAATTAGAGGATGTGATGTTTGTATTTACATGTGTTTGTCACTCTTTGAAAGGATGCCTCGTCTGTTCACCCAAACAGGGATGTTAAAACTTGTCGCTTTACCCAAACAGGGAGGTAATAATACCACTCATGTGGTGTTTTTAACACCCATCCCAAAGCAGGGAAGCGACCTCTACTAAGTAAAGACATTAATCAACTAGTTCTTTTGACTAGCTAGCATTAAAAACCCGTGCATGTATGGATATTGAGTTTGTAACGCCCATCCCAAAGCTGGGACTAGCAATTCGGAATAAAAAAAGACGGTAAAGGCATCACTCAGCCAGCAGTTCGAACTAGCATTATAAAAAACTGTTCAATGCATTCCTAGTTACATTCCTAGTTTGTAACGCTCATTCCAAAGGACTAAACTAAAAACCATTGAACAAGTCAATAGTCAGCCATCTATTTGGACTTATAAAGAGCTTAAGTTTCTTATCTCACATCAATGTGGGAAATATTGTTACATATAATTTTGTAACAAATGATACATCTCTACAAACTAATTTAAATTCTTTTTTCTAACTTCAAATAATTATGACACAATATATACATCATAAATCTAGCTCATATGTCCTAATCAAGACGTATAACCACAATTATTTGATTTATGAGCATCATCACACGACTTGAGATGTCATTGGGACACAAGTCCTTTAGTAATAATACATCTTTAATGCATTCTCAAACGATTTGAGATGCCAAGCCCTTTAGTAATAATACATCTTTAATGCAAGGTCGTACTTCCAGACTAACGAGACACATATGGAGGGAGTATGAACAAAGTTTATTGATGCAAACTTGAAATGTGAAATACAAACCTTTTTAG
>LBNU01032914.1:61622-80986 GCA_014162995.1 Artemisia annua
TTTTGGATAGAGAATGTGATTAAACTATGAACATTATGTATACTTTATATTAAAAGTATTGTATGATTATTGGAGTTCGTGTGTCGTGGAAGAATAATGTGAAGAATATCAAGGAGAATAATGTAAGCTTAAACGAAGAAACAAACTTAAGCATAAAGAACTCACGACACCTTGATCCACTGTATTTGGCCAATAAGTTGAGCAACGGATCTTCCATTTTACCTCCTGTTAATGCGGCCACAGAAATAGTTAAGAAGAATTATCTACAAACTTTCATGTTTTGTGCCAAGGAGCAGTGAAACGACTCACAAAGTAAACGTCCGGATATTTACCTAAATAAGTGCCGGCGCACATTCCAAGTATGGAGCTACAAATACCAAATATCAAGTAGCGTGAGCACTTCGACTCTTGCATGATCAGTCTATAATCGCATTAAATTGAGTTCCAAACCGATCATATACCTTCCTAATCTTTGTCTCCCCGATGTGTTTCCTAAAAGCCTATTATAAAAAAAAACACGCCGCCACAAGGTAACGACAGAAATCATCTAGCCCATCACATATACAACCTTTACAGGGAGAAGAGGAACTAGGTGAGGGTCTTAGGAGATGGGATGTCCAAACACTCCTGCCCAACCTCTACACCATCACCATCATATCACCACCACGACTCACTACTCTCTACATGAATTTCGCATGCCTAAATCCAATCTTGTTCTCAGAGCACTAAACATACCACAATTCCATTATTAGGAAGTTAGATGATCACTACCAAATCTTGCCTAATTCCTTCAAGCAACATTAAACCGGTTTAGAATGTCCGTGGAGCATATACACACCATTTGTGGACATGTTGCTGAAATTCCAAGGCAAGAGAAGACACTTTCCTCTTGGGCCTTATTTCAGAGACTTGGGTGGTGATTGGATGATCACGGATGAGTTGTTGTTTGAGACGAAGTACCTCGTGAAATATGGTAGAAGAATAATGGTTTTGTTCTATTGATTTATCATATTTTCTCGCTATTAATACAACTTTATTGGTACTTTTCTTCTACTAATAATTAATGCAATAATGTAATCATATAATTGCTGACGTTTATATGTTGTGTGATGTTTGGGATTATTGATTATTGGTTAATTGAGTGTGGTACTCGCTATTTATATCGTACATAAGGACGATTATTAGTTATTACTTTGTTGAAATATATATGCTTATGGATCGATGTTACTTTATGCTGTGAGAATCTTGTTTATCCTTTGATTGATTATGCAACTAGTTTCCAATACAAAACACGCAAGAATTTAGGTCGAAAGGGTTATCGCTATGATTATGTATTTTATTCCATATTTTGGAAGCGATCTGGACTATAATTGTGTCAATATCATGCTGATAAGAAATTGATGTGATAAATTGTAAACAAACCTAATGTGGGATATGATGTTTTACAAGACTTTCCTTAGTATATGGGAAATGTTCGGGTTAGGGGAATTCATATGTATTAGCATATTCAAGGATGTAATAATTTATATAACTTAAGGGCTCAGTTTATCGATGTATGTACCTGGTATAGGAACTCGAAAGGACTCTAATTTCATTAATTGGCCTAGATATGTTGATTTTGGTCTACTATACCAGTTTGCTTTACTCTATCTGTTTGTTATCTGGATCAATGCCATGTTTTGGGTACTATTTGCTTGCCTTATCACACACGTTTGGAGACTTATTTGAATTAAAAGGTTGACATACATATTGGCTTTGATTAACTTGATAGGAACGATCTGCGAATTGCTACAAATCTCTTTGGTGAAACATGACCGGTCCTTACCTAATAGAGACTTTTACTAATAAGTGGGGTTATACTGTGAACCCATGTGTTTTGTGTTTTAAGGAATGGTAGAACTAGTAATTATAATATTTAAAGCTTTCTGATAACCATCAAGTTACTCACTTTGGGTCCGTTTAATCGATCTTCTAAAACGCTCGATCTACCTATAATCATGATGTAATATGTAAACAGGAGTGAATTTAATTAACACCATAGCGAATAACACATAAAACATGGGGATCTAAATAATGGTTATCGCTTAACACGAAGAGATAAGTATAACTACTCGAAACATTGTATTATAGCAACAACCATGAAACACATCTTAGAACATAAAAACACATGACTATTAGGCGATGTTGATGCAATTCTTCATACAGCCTACCACTCTTTAATAGATTTTGAGACTTGACTATAATTCTGTGAATCAGCTCAATGACGCTAATTTTTCTCATGATGAAAGTTTAGACTATTTTGGAACCGTACTTAATATTCTGAATTAGTTATGGGTTGATTGCACTTGTTTTAAAAATTTTTGAACACATTGCGCACTAATTGTGCATTTTTACACCAAAATAAACCTTAACCTTGAACTTAGCCAAAACTTAAGCATAAGAAATGAAAGTCAGATCTCCAAGTAGAGCACAATAATGGGTTTCCATTGATTCACCTCAAGTTCAATCCAATCAAACGGTTATAGTTCTCTAGGTATCTCTCGAAAGAGTTGTGACCCAATATTACTAAACACATCGTTGCTGTCCCCAAAGAGTGTATTCATGTCTAGAAACGACACCATAAAATCAGACCCTAAGCATTAGAAATCACCTTCTAGATTGACTTATCCTGCCAGCTTATTTATCTATCTTATATATCAGGTCATTTTTTCACAGCTCTTAAGCTCCAAATTATACTTGTTTAAGCACTACTTTTTAAGCTTGTGCCAAACACCCCTTTAAAACGAATGTTTAACTAGGTAACCACTTATTCATTACAGATGAAACATAGAACTGGCATCTGTCATTAACAATACCAGCGTAAACTACTAATTGTTTCTATATCATTAATCGTCAAAGTGAATTTTTCATGAATACTTAACTAGTAATTAATTTCTACAAACATGTGATACTCTGTGGTGTCTTGATCAACAAAACATAAGTTCTACAAACTTGATAATTTTAACCTATATATACATAACTTATCTATGGCAGGATTATTCAAACAACTCCCAATTATCTCCTACCTTCATAACTTGAACAAAACTTGAAATTTATGACAAATATCCATTTAGAAGTGTGACATAATCACTTCCTTAACACTTTTGAATGCTTCTAAGGTTATCACGCGAAATGTAAACACAAGAACACCAAACACGTAACTGAAGAAAAATCATGTATGGAATGAATTTACAATAAAATGGTTGCACAAGGGATTTCTCCCTACTTATTCTTTCTATGTGTTGCAAACGTTCCAGAACACAATTTGGGTTGTATTTTTAGATTATACTTGAGCTTGACTAGATAAGACATTATTAAGAGAACACAGAGTTAAATAGTAAGTTATGGATCCTAGTCCCTTTGCACTCGATTAGTCTATGCTTAAATATTTTTGCACCGTTAATCCTTTTTCTGTTAATCATATTTGCATTGGAAAGAAATCCTTTATTAACATAAATTAAAAAAATCTAACCGAGAAGAGACTCATATTTTTTTTATTCTATATGAGCAATATATCCAAGTCATATTACTAACACTTATAAAAGTTCGTGAAATGTGTGACGGACCAAGGTACTTGCACGCCAATGGTCTTGTAAACTTCTTTAAATATAAATCATTAAATAGAATTAAATTCAAAATCTTTTCCCTAATGGTTCGAAGACCAAATTTGTAGATGGCGTAGTACCTTATACAGAATTCAATTAAGCGCGAACGCACCTGTCAGTGCGAGAAGATTAGTTGTGTAAGTTCTACGGTCTCTAGGTTCGAAGTTAAATGACTGCGTAGTGCACACATGCCTTCATTATCCATCCTTTTTTTATTATAAGATGTTTCTCTTGAACTATACTGAAAAGTTCATATAACCGGACCAATTAACCGTCCAAATGAGACAATTTAACCATCATCGTGAGGTAATAATAACAATAAGAAAATTTCAAACCTATCATGATAGCCACATTCATATTTGATCTAGCTATGAATATCAGAACTACTAGTACTGGTCACGACATTTCACAAGCATTAATTACATTTTTCAAATCTTTATATATGAACGAGAGAGGTATCTTTACATATTATATTGTAAGATTTTAAACTACTCAAATTGCACACCATAAAGACATTATACTGACATATGTATATTAAATTAAGAATCCTTAAATTAATATACATCATATAGCAAACCTAAGAGCCCCATAAAGTTCTTGTAAATTTCTTATCACAAAAGATCATGGTGAACATGGATTATCTCCTTTTTTTTTTGGTATTTAGTTAATACCATATACACTGTTTTATGGTAATTAATTTATGACACAAATTTTTTTTAGGGACTGTTACCAGCTATTGCCAACCTTTTCCCTTCAGCTGAGCATAGATACTATGTGAGACATATCAATGAAAACATGAACTTGAATTGGAGAGGTACTAAATACAAAGAAATGCTTTGGAAGTGTGCCACTGCTTTGACTAAAGTGGAATTTCAGAAACACATGGATGAGCTTAAAGGCTACAACAAGAAGGCTTATGAGTGGTTAAACAAAATAGCACCTGAGCACTAGAGTAGATCACACTTCTCTGGTATGTATACTTTATAATTCACTTTTTACTCATTATTTGAACATAATATCAGCCTTTGATTAATTTAGGGAGTACATTAACTTTGTGTAACAGGGAGGGCAAAGTGTGATCTTTTGATAAACAATATCTGTGAAGTGTTTAATATGCAGTTATTGGATGCTAGGGATAGTCCCATAATATCAGCCTTAGAGTATGTTAGGGAGTACCTTATGAAGAGGATAGTCATTGTGCAAAAGGTAATTGAAAAGAGTGAGGGCCCTTTAACTCCTGCTGTCAGGGCCGTCCCGTGGATTTTGGAGGCCCTGTGCCATTTTAATTACATAGGCCTCTCGAAAAAACAATTTATATTTTACCATTGATAAAAAAATATATAAAAAGATGTCGGACAACAAAATGATAGTTGTGTATGACATATCTATTACAATAATATTATTACTATTATTAGGCCACATTAAAACCTTTTTATAAAAAGTACGTATAGAAAATTTCATATTAAAGAAAAAAGAAGCAAATTGGACTAATTTAAACAACACTCCCAAACTTGGGTTAAAAGTGTAAATTATGTAAATCAATTTATACTTTGTTTAGGCATAAACCAAAACACAAGAAGGAAAGTGTAAAAGCTGTGAACCTTTGGGGTGCAAAGTGACTATTACACAAATTTATCATCTTCCTCATCACGCTAGCAACCTGCAATTCTGTTTTTAGTTTTTTCCTTGAATCATTTTGAAACTAATATACTTTTCAGCTATACAACATCAAAGTCTTAAGGTATCAGAATACATTCTTTATAAAATTTTCCATAAACCCCGAATCAAATCAACCCCACGTTATAAAATCGGAGGCCCCAAAAATTTCGGGGCCCTGTGCGGTTGCACACTCTGCACACCCTAAAATCCGGCCATGCCTGCTGTCACTAAACTCTTTAGATTTACCAAAGAAGCTGCTGTAAACTATACTGTGGATTAGAATGGGGCTGAATTGTGTCAAGTGAAAGGTCCATGGGGTGAGCAATGTGTGGTTAACCTGAACCAGAAGGTATGTAGTTGTAGGAAGTGGGAAGTCTCTGGTATTCCCTGCAGGCATGCTGTTGCCTGCATTTTTGACATGAATGACAATGGCATGGATGTAGGGTTGCCAGAAGACTGGGTTTATGAGTCATACAAATTGGAAACTTGGAGAAATGTGTATTCTTTTAAAGTCAATCCTGTGAATGGTAGACAATATTGGGAAAAGTTTGATTGTCCAACCACACTTCTTCCACCTAAGAAACATCCTCAGATATGTAGGCCACAAAAAAATAGGAGGAAGAGTGCTGGTGAGATTGTTATGGTGAAAGATGGGAAATTGTATAGAAAAGGAAAAACAGTGACATGTGTTATTTATAAGAAACAAAGGCACAATAAAAGAAGCTGCAAAGAGAAAGGGACATCTAGAAGCCAAGCTGCAAGCCAATCTCAAAGTCAAGCTCCAAGCCAAGCTGGAAAGAAAAGGTCTAGAGTGAAAGAAGTTGGTGCAAGCCAAGCTGGAAGTCAAAGTGCAGCTGCAGCTCCAAAGAAACCAAGAAAGAAGCATGGCAGTGAATGAAGTTGCTACTCTTGTTTGTTATCCTTTTAAGACTTTTATTTTGTTGTGTTTCAAGATTGTGTCCAAGTTTAATGCTACTTGTATGGGTACTTTTATGCTTTTTNGAGTGAAAGAAGTTGGTGCAAGCCAAGCTGGAAGTCAAAGTGCAGCTGCAGCTCCAAAGAAACCAAGAAAGAAGCATGGCAGTGAATGAAGTTGCTACTCTTGTTTGTTATCCTTTTAAGACTTTTATTTTGTTGTGTTTCAAGATTGTGTCCAAGTTTAATGCTACTTGTATGGGTACTTTTATGCTTTTTTCTTGATTCAAGACTATGTTGCAATGCCTATTATGACTAATATAAGTCAAACTTTATGCTTTTCCAGAAACTTGTCTCTTTCACTTTCATGTTATGCCAACTATATTGCATTCACATAACTGTATCACATTTGTTGTCTCATGTCATTCTTACAATTTCTTGTCTCATATCATTTGAACAAAACTGCATTCATAAAACATTGTTTGCATTCATAAAACATTGTTAACATTAAAGGATATTTTTACATTCACATGAACATATTACATATCCATCAAAATTGTTGACCATTACATACTGAAAATTATTTTTATCTTGCATACATCACATATAAGATTACATGTAAAACATAACAATGAACAACAACCAACTGCATATCAACCACATCTTAAGTCTACGATTTGCAGAGGCCATTGTGTTCAACCTTTCTTGAAGCAGATTCCTTGATGTTAACAATCCAGGTATAATAGCTCTTGAACGAACACACATTGGAGGATCAAACCATAAGAAGAAACCACAATTGGGAACCTATAATCAAATCAATACCACCAAAATATAAGTCGCCATTTACAAACCAAAATTCAAAAACAAAAAAAGTAAACTTACACTTTGAGCACAAGACCCAAACCTACGGCCAGGGTTTGTGTTAGTCCAAGAAGTACGAAGAACTGCTTCATTACCACAAAAACAAGTCACCATTGCCCAGAAATCGTCCTTGTGTTTGATGTGTTTACAAAATTAGGTTTTTGTGTGTTTTTGAATTTGGGGAAAAAGATACCCAAAAAAAGACTATTAAATGGCTGGAAAGTGATAGTCACAAGGGTCCATACGGGAAAAGACCAAATTACCCTTCAATTTGTATCAACTAACGAGGAAGGACTAACCAGCGTTAGTGCCAGGGACCAAATCGAAACAATAGTTTGCTCACAGGGAGGCCGCTTGCACTAATGGAGGACCAGGGAGGATACATGCAATTTTTGCAAACCACCAGGACGATTTCTGCATTTAGATATACATGATTTTTTATTGCTATTGTAACATATCTAAAATTTAATGCGGATTTATAACATGGTCAGCCATTTATGGTACTTAAAATTTGACGATTAAAGGCATACTTATAAGTTTGTCACGGGCCCCCCAAAATCCATGAGATAACCATGTACATGATTTGTGATAGATTTACGATATGGGGCTCTTAGTTTGCTTGATGTATATAATTTAGGTTTTCTTATATACATATGTCGTTAATGTCTTAATGGTGTCAATTAGTGTTTTTATATATGTAAACGTATTATGTTTATATAAAGATTTGAAAATGTAATAATGCTTGTGAATGTGTGAAGTCTAGTAGTTTCTGTTCTAGCTAGATCTATAATGTGCATATGAAGGTTTGAAATTCTTATTGTTTTTTACTCACGATGATGGTTAATTGATATGCATGGTGGTTATGTTCTTTGTCAGTATGTTCAAGAGAAAATAATAATAAAAAAAGGATGAAGGCAGGGCATAAGAGTCATTTAACTTCGACCTGAGACGAGAACTACACACTAATCTTCTCGCATAGACAGTGCTTGCGCTTTTGAAGTTGTAAGGACTAGATCTACAATTTGTTTGAACCATTAGGAAAAGATTTTGAATTTATTCTATTTTAATGATTTTATTTAAGAAGTTTTACAAGACCATTGGCGTGCAAGTATTGTCTGTAACACCACGACTTTTATAAGTTTAGTAATAGACTTTTATATTGCTATTAGAATAAAAAAAAGTCTTCTCGTTAGTTTTTTTAATAGAAATAAGGACTTTCAATGCAAATAGTTAACAGAAAAAGGATTAACGGTGCAAAATATTTAACGACATAGACTAACGGTGCAAAGTGGACTTTTAGGACCTAATTACTATTTACCCTTGTGTCCTAATAAGCTTATTAGTCAAGCAAGTAATCTAAAAAACACCCATGTGTTTGGAACGTGGCACACATAGAAGAAAAGGTGGGAAAATCCCTTGGCACCATTTTATTGTAATCATTCCATAAGATTTCTTCAAGGTTAAGTGTTGGTGTTCTTGGTGATTGGTGTAACCTTAGAAGCCTTCAAAGTGTTAGAAGTGATTATCCATCAAAGGTATGAATAATTTCAAGTTTTTGTTTCAAGTATTAAGGTGGAAAATTGGAGGTTTTGATATATAAGCATGTAGTTATGATTTTAGTTAAAATTATCAAGTTGTGCTTATGTTTGTTGATCAAGAACCAAGATATAATGATTTGTGAATTATTACTAGTTAAGTTTCTGAAATTATGAAGTTAATGATTAGAAACCATTAGTAGTTTACGCTTATGTTAATGATAAGCTAGTTTATGGTTCAAGAAAAGATAATGTTTAGTTCTAGTTTATAAAGGGTGTTTGGCACAAGCTTAAAGTAGTGCTTAAACAAGTAAATTTGGCTTAAGGCCTGTGAAAAATGATGTTTAAGATGTTAAATAAGCTGAGGATAAGTCATAGAAGTGATTTCTATAGCTTAGGTTGAATTTTGGGTCGTTTTAGACAAATACAATTTTGGGACAGCAAGATTTTTAGAAATTGGGTCAACTTTGGAGGATCATAGAGAACTAACCGTTTATTGGATTGACTTGAGGTGAAAATGAAAATTGTAGCCTTCTGAGTCTACTTCATTTCTTATGCTTTAAGTTTTGGCTAGTTCAGTAGTTAAATTGGTGTAAAATGCAAATTAGTGCAGCAAGGTCAAATTTTGAAAAAGTGCATCAACCATAACTGATTCAGAATTTAAGTCGGTCAAAAGAGTCTACTTTCATGGAAAATTAGCGTCATGAGCTGATTCAGAATTTAAGTCAGTCAAAAATTAAAAAGTGTAGGCTGTTGAAGAATTGACAACATGTTTTAGTCATGTGTTTTTATGTCTAAGTGTTGTTATGTGTTTATACATGTTCGAGTAGTTATATTTTATGGTTCAGCGTATATATGATCATGTTTATGTGTTAGATATGTGTTAATAGTCTATGTGTACATACATCATGATTTAGGTGATCGAGGCATTTTTAGAGTCGTTAAACGGCCCAAGTGAGTAACTGATGTGTTTCGAAAGCTTTAAATTTATAATACTAGTTCTACCAATTCCTTAATACACAAAACACATGGGTAAAGTATAACCCCCACTTATAGTAAAGGTTTATAGGTAAGACCAGGTCGTCCCAAGAGATTTGTAGCAATTCGCAGATCGTTTATCAAGTAACAAAGCCAAATGATTGTCACATATCAAATAGCTAAACGTGTGTATAAGGCAAAGCAAAGTACCAAACATGGCATGATCCAGATAACATAACAGATAGAGATAAAGCAAAACTTATATAAACAAAATCAAACATATCTACCAATAATGAAATAGAGTCCTTTCGACCTATAGACTACATCATCACGAGCGCATTAAGAATGGTTTATATCGAATATGCATACATATGAATTCCTCCTAACCCGGCATTTCTACATAAGGAAAGGTCTTAAACATCATTCCACTTGGTTTGTTTATCAATTTATCACACAAACCATTATAGATAGATGTTCCAAAATATAATCATAACAACTAACCCTTTCGACCTATGATAGTTGCAATAATCAATCAAATGATAAACAAGATCCAAGCAAAAGTAACATCGAATCCATAAGCATATATATTCACAAGTAATACTAATATCGTCCATGTACGTAAAAATCAACCACATCATAACCAAACCAATAACCAACATCACAAACATATAAACTCAGCAACATATTCAATATTATTAGTAAAGAAAAGTACCAAAGTTGTTTATGCGAGTAATATGATAACAAGTAACCAAAACCATTATTCCTACCAATCCGAGACTAGTCCAAACCAACTATCCATGATCATCCAACAACCCAAGTCTCTGAAATAACCCAAGGAAGTGTCACTCTTGCCTCTGGAAATCAGCAACATGTCACCAAATGGTGTGTTTGGTAACGAGGTTTATGGCGAAGGAATTAGAGATTTGGTGTGAATCATCTAACCCTTATGGTGTGGTATGTTTAGGCTCTGAGAAAAGAAGGTTTAGGGCCTGGAAAACATGTAGGAAGAGTAGTGAGTCGTGGTGGTGATATGATGGTGATGGTGTTGAGGTTGAGGAGTGTTTGGATCATTGGATCCTAAGACCCTCACCTAGTTCTCTTCTCCCTCTAAGTTGTATATGTGATGGCTAGATGATTTCTTGTCGTTCTTGTGGTTTATATAGGCTTTAGGAACACTCGGGGACCAAGTAGGAAGGTATATGATCGGTTTGGAACTTAATTTAATGCATTATAGCTGATCAGAGTCGAAGTGCTCCGCACTTTATTTATTGTGCTCCATACTTGAAAGTGCGCCGCACTAATTGGTAAAACCGGCGTACTTGTGGTCGTTTCCAGCTCTTGGCACAAACATGAAAGTTGTAGATAATTCTCTTAACTTTCTGTGGCCGCAAACGGGAGGTAAAATGGAGTCCGTATGCTCAACTTATGGCCAAAACAGTGGACAGGTGTCGGGAGATCTTTAACTTAAGTTTGTTTCTTCGTTTAAGCTTTATTTCTTCACGTATTCTTCCATTTCTTCCACGACACCCTACAATATCAAATATACTCTATTAAGTATCTAACGTTCATATAATTCACCAAAATTTAAGAATAAAAGCATAGATAATGCATATATAGAAATATGTATAATTTGAGCGTTATCAGTAACATATTATTATCTTCATGTTATTAGGTTTGACATGATCATGGATGGGCCACCCAAATTTGTTGACCTTATATACATTTTATACCCTTTTATATATGGTTTTAGTCATTTTTTGTACAAGAAATTCAACGTAGTCTATAGTGCCCCCCTAAAATAAATACTTTTCAAGTTGGCCCCCCACCAACAACGTTCAAGTTCCGTCCCTGGACATGATGTTAGTATATATGTATAGATTTGAATATAGCCGNGTAAGTTGTATATGTGATGGCTAGATGATTTCCTGTCGTTCTTGTGGTTTATATAGGCTTTAGGAACACTCGGGGACCAAGTAGGAAGGTATATGATCGGTTTGGAACTCAATTTAATGCATTATAGCTGATCAGAGTCGAAGTGCTCCGCACTTTATTTATTGTGCTCCATACTTGGAAGTGCGCCGCACTAATTGGTAAAACCGGCGTACTTGTGGTCGTTTCCTGCTCTTGGCACAAACATGAAAGTTGTAGATAATTCTCTTAACTTTCTGTGGCCGCAAACAGGAGGTAAAATGGAGTCCGTATGCTCAACTTATGGCCAAAACAGTGGACAGGTGTCGGGAGATCTTTAACTTAAGTTTGTTTCTTCGTTTAAGCTTCATTTCTCCATGTATTCTTCCATTTCTTCCACGACACCCTACAATATCAAATATACTCTATTAAGTATCTAATGTTCATATAATTCACCAAAATTTAAGAATAAAAGCATAGATAACGCATATATAGAAATATGTATAATTTGAGCGTTATCAGTAACATATTATTATCTTCATGTTATTAGGTTTGACATGATCATGGATGGACCACCCAAATTTGTTGACCTTATATACATTTTATACCCTTTTATATATGGTTTTAGTCATTTTTTGTACAAGAAATTCAACGTAGTCTATAGTGCCCCCTAAAATAAATACTTTTCAAGTTGGCCCCCCACCAACAACGTTCAAGTTCCGTCCCTGGACATGATGTTAGTATATATGTATAGATTTGAATATAGTCGAAGATTTCCATGTCTATAGACTCGGAAATAGCCGAGTGTCACTTATTATGTCATAATTCGGACATAGCCGAATACAAGACTTGTTAAGGGTGGTCACAAAAGCGTCATTAGCCATGTCATAAGTGCCTAAGATATGCACCATTAGTTATGTAGCGTGCCTAAGAAGTGTATGATGTGCCCAAGAAGTGCGCGATGTAGAACTCCCGTACAAGCGTCCTTTTTGGATGACTTGTGCTTAACATAGTATTTACATCATTTATGGATGATCCATGTTTAGAATTAGCATATCAAGTTTACAAGTTTAAGCGTCCTTTGGATGACCCGAGTTTAGTAAGCACAATGATAGGTTAGTGCCCCAATAAGAGTACTCGTTGGCTTGGGAAGTTCTCACTAATAGCAGGACGACTGCGCATCGTCTAGTCAGAAGCTCATGCTCAACATTACGTTAGGCTTATGAAATTCAGAATCGGAGATGTATGTCATGTACAAGTAGCAAAACGACTAAAAGTCGCACCACTTATAGCATATTATATATTAAATGTTCATGTTTAGAATTGCAAGTATTATTTTAGATTAACTCCGTTTACTCACTAAATCACAAGGACTTACTGTTTTTAGTTTCACGTTTTGCAGGTTTGTTAGATGAGACCAAGCTTTGTGTTAAATGGGGTGTAATGGGTCAAAATGGTGTAGCTCGCGGGATTAGGTAACGAGCTTCTCATTCCCATCATTTATTATCAGTTTGGAATGCCCTAAAGCAAGTCTTTTTGTAACAAGCTTATGTAGATAATGATATGTACTTTTATAGTTATTAACTACACATCCGTCTCAAAATTATTGTCAGGAGATAAAAATCACATAGTTTAATAAAATTGGGGTCACTTTAATTTTCAACAACTCAAATAGAATATCCCTTCACTAAATTCTCTAGTTTTTACTTAAAAATGAAAGTGGACAATTATTTTGAGATATTCCGAAAAAGAAATATGGACTATTATTTTGAGAGGGAGGGAGTATATATTATACAAGCTACAAGTTTTAAAAGGGTGTTTGGAATAAGCCCGTTTTACGTAGAAACATACGCTTCCGCTTACGAAACTCATGTATAGTTGTTATTTATTTTAATTATGAGATATAATTTGTAGTTTATATGTTACCAGTAACGGGTTTAATTCATAATTCAGTTTTTGCAGTTTTCCTGTACTGCAGGTTGATACGACGTATAGAGCAGATCCTATACGACGTATTCAGTATTTTAATATATATAAAAAAAATGAAAATTATGGGTGTTTCATTGTCCCTAGCATGAAACATAAAAATGGAAGGGCAGCCCTGCTAGGAACGATAATTTCACACAAATGTTCAATGCACCTACACTGTCAAAGTTGTAAGAATTTCGTTTCCAATTTGATTGAAGTATAAGGATGGTTCGTGTGATAAACTCTTTCATTTATGTTTGAACTATTTAGCTTTTATAAGAATGAGAATTGATGATATGAAAGATATATGTGAACTATGGGATTGAAATTGGAATTGAAATGTTTGACCTATTTAGCTTTTATAAGTATTCACGACGGGATATGTAAAGCAAGCTTTGACATACAAAAAGTTTTATCTTTTGATGTAATTCATAATGAGTAATTGTGCTTATGGTTAAGTGGAATGAGAATAATAAGAATGTAATAATCCTTGTACGTTGTTATAAATTAATGTAGTTTCCGAAAATTGTTTTTTTTAATGCGGTTTATACACCCCATATTATTATTTTCATAAGTATTCTTAAATACAAAAATCACTATATATATGATGTGTTTGCAATGTTACAAAGCAATCTTATCATCGATCTGGAAGGGATCTTATGTCGATCTAACTAGTTTGTCATGATCACAGCACAGTATCTTGACACTTTGGTCCGCATATTTTGGAATATATTAACATGAAAACTTGATATGACACACAAAATGATTTTTATGTGATTCAAGGAAAGACGTGATTGTAAAATCCGTTTCAACTGAAACATGTTATAATTTAAAACTGGACAAGATACATGAAATAAGTATGAGCAAGTAATCATGCGTGTACGTTTTCTTTTTTCTTACTAGGTGTAGGTGTTGGACATTTTTAGCGGTCACTTATACATGATAGTGAAAAAGATTTATCCAAACTCTGTCAAAAATCATATTACAAAATGTATACTTTCTTCGTCTCATAATAAATTTCTACTTTCAAAAAAATACATAGTTTTAAGAAATCTTATTAACAAAACTTTCCACTAATCAAATATAGTATGTACTCTGTAAAGTTTTTTATTAAATGAAATATAAAGTTGACACTTACTTTGAGATATTCTAAAACAGTCTAACTTTTATTTTATGTTTTTTAGTACTTTTGGTCAAAAGATATAGTCTAACCTTTATTTTAAGATGTTTTAAAATAAATGTTCAGTTTATATGGATATCTTTTTTTAAAACTAAGGAGCAGTTTGGTTGATGTGTTTCAAAGAAATAGAATGATAGATGCTCAAAATGTGCGTGTTTGTTTATAATGGTGGGCCCATATATAAGGAATCAAACAATCAAATTTGATAGATCTCATTCATCTTCAAATTGGCTGGTATCAAAATAAAGTACACGGATTTGATTTTATTTTTTTGTCTTTTTCCCATATGAGTTGACCCTACATTTACTATTATCTCACATTCTATTTTATATAATAAACTAGCTTCCAGGCACGGCCGTTGGCCGGCTAGTTTTAAGAAATTGTTTGTGAGAAAATAAAGATAGTACAAATGATTTTATAATAGATTAACAATGTAAATTGCAACAAAATTTGTGATTCTAATTCATTTAATACGATGTGAATTGCATATAAGATAAAATTTGGGCGTCATATTGCATACCGAAAAATAAACAAAATGCATAATTAGATAANGCACGGCCGTTGGCCGGCTAGTTTTAAGAAATTGTTTGTGAGAAAATAAAGATAGTACAAATGATTTTATAATAGATTAACAATGTAAATTGCAACAAAATTTGTGATTCTAATTCATTTAATACGATGTGAATTGCATATAAGATAAAATTTGGGCGTCATATTGCATACCGAAAAATAAACAAAATGCATAATTAGATAACATATTGTACTATCGGTTCCCATTACTTGATAGTAACGTTAAAAAAATAACAACCATGGCTTGCAAAATGCAAGCAGGCAAATTCTGCTGAGCTAACAATCGAAATTAAACTTCCACAGACTGAGCCGCCATCAAGGTAGCTGCAGATGCAAACGCCAAGACAATTTTCATCATCTCCTCGCCCTTTCTATGTCCCAACGACAGGCAGTAACACCTACAACAGAAGCAAAAAAACATCAACAATCTCAATGATATGATTGTATTAATGCTTAAGTGATTATACAATTTCGAAAAGCTTAACCTAAACTAAACACCATCATGTTACTAATTTTTTAAAAATTTCTTACAATGTTATTTTAAACTTACATCTACTATCTATATAAAACAAGGTTTTCTAAACTCATCTCCTCCCCAAAAATCTTCTAAATTCGCCACATGGCATTTAGCCCTATCCGACGGTCCTCATGCATTTGGTTTCTAAAGCAGTGAATGCAAGAAAAAATTGGGCGGAATCATTCTTCTCTCATTCATTTGTTACAACTCAAATAATACACATGATTGGTAATGCATTTCCAGGATGACTGAAGTGAATTTCAAACACATCTTAAAAATGTTTGTTTAAAGTTTTCAATCAAACATGTCTTAAGTGTTAACTTATAAGCATCGGCGCGATGCTCCCGCTGCAACGCGCGGGCTAAATGGGTAACTTCCATTTTTTGCAGATTAGGATAGAAGGCGGATGATCTTAGTCTATACAACGCGGATGCTTCAAAAAACCTGTGATCTGGACTTCAGATTCAGAGCGGCCTTGACATGGTAAAAGGTAAGAAACTGGAGACGACTGCATGACAAAATGCTTTACGTCAATTTGTTGTAGCCATTTCTGACCATTTTATGAGACCCTTTTTATGTATTACTAAATCTATATAAGTTAGCTTTTTATGTGCAACATCTTGATCACATAGATCTTTACTTAAATATTCTAACACATAGGCACAACATGATTGTACGCGTTATTGACGTATCATGGTCTACTTCGCTAATATGAACAGTTGTTGCTCTAGAAAAGAAGCATGAAATCATACAAAAAGAAGTAGAAAATATTGATAAGGGTTTGAAATCTCTCGCATATGATGAAGGAGGGATGAAAAGTCTACAAAAGGTGCGGCTTCTCTTTTCATTTTGTATTTTATATTAATAATATGAAAACTGCATTGTTCCTTAAGTGGTCAACAGTGATAAGCATATTGTTTGATACAACCTGGTCATATATAAAGGTTTGTTGTTAGGAAGGCTAAAGCGTGGAGTCATCTGCTACACTTTTGTTTAGTGGCTTGAGACAGAGACTGTGACTTAATCATCTTCGTGATCGAGCAAGCGGGAGTATATGTAGCTGCTTCAAGGATAAAGAGTAATAAGGGTATAAAAGTGCTATTTTGTGACAAAGATGACAACTACAACAATTCTAAAACAATGTTGTCTACAAAAGAAGTCTTTTTGTGGATTATAAGCGTGATTTTATTTTTTATTCTCCTTTTCGCAATCAATATGTAATTTTTCTTACGGTTTTTTTAAACATAAGTTTTATTGTTTGTTTTATATTTTCAACGTGATCGTATTAAGATTTTTATGCAATCTAATATCTTAAAAGAATGCTTGGAGCTAGCCGCCCATCGGGCGGGCCTTGAAGCTAGTTTTACATATAAGGATGCCCATTCTGTCCTCTTTCTTTTCTTTTCTTTACCACCTGAGATGTTGGGATGACACCCCATGAGGCTGTGAGTATGCTTAGATAGCCATACCAAAGTAAACCACATCGAATCAAGGCTGTGATATGCTTATATAAGACCCTTTTAAAGCAAACATAATCCAATTTAGCCATTAATAAATGAAAAAGAATCATATTAGAAACTTTAATATGTGTCGAAATGGTTTAATATCAGTGATATCAAAATAGACATTTAGCATTTTCAACATGTATCACTGATTTCCTAAACCTACAGGCTTAGTCAGCTATTTAGGAGAGGTGATTTTTTTACAAATAGCCCTCGTCCTGCAAGTTAGGAGAGGTGATTTTTTTAATATACGCTAACACTTGCATGATCTTTAGAAAAGAAAAAGAAAACGTGAAACAACATATCTGATTGGTGAGGGGGAGTTTGGATTTTTGGATGTGCGCGTTAAGCATATCGATAATATTCACGTGTAGAATAAGATAAAAGACTACACTTATTAGAATAAGAAAACGCGTATTATACCTCAAAATTTTATACAGTATAAACAGCCTCAACCACATCAGTAGCCAGCATGGTTGTATCGGCAAGGTGGTATCATCGAGGTGCTATGTAACACCCCCAACTCAAATATGGCAGCTATCGTGCTGGGGGTATTACGCAAATAGAAACCAAGCACATTTATAGCTAACGACCACGACTCGGGACGTTTATAAATGTGACCAAACATATCATTCGAATTACAAACCATTTAGAGTACAAGGACTCTTAAGTCAAAGTAGCAGCGGAAAAAGTAAATAGAGTTTGCAGCGGAAAATAGACAAAGTTTAGCAGCGGAAATAGTAAAAGACACAAAAAGGTTTTACGAATGACATGCAAAATAAGGTAGTGAAAGTAGTTAAGCTGCCTTGACAGAATCGCCTTTCCAGCCTTAGCCACTCCTCCACGCCCAAATCGTCATCATGCCAAGCTAAACATTAATATCATTAATACCTGAAAATACATGCTTAAAAAGTCAACACAAAGGTTGAGTGTAATCCATAGGTTTAAAATATAAAGTTGAGCACAAGGTTTAATCATAAGATATGAGCAACATATGCTAATATCGGGAAATCAAGGTAACAACCAATGTATAGAGGCATCCCTGTGCATATAACATTGTTGATGATGCTAAGCTCATGACACGCAAACGTTAACCACAATCATAATATCAATATAACCGCGGAATTTCATAATATAACAGTGCCCTCAAGGTCGAGCACTTGCCATTTACTCGACAAATCGAATATAGTACACCACAATTTGCCTATCTAGCAAAAGGAGTGGGAGGGTCAATTCCTATAGGCCTATATCCCTATATTCGCGTTCACTCGCAAGTGATTAATGGTTCATGATCTGAGGGTCTTGCATAGGCAAGGCAGAGCTACTTAGCACATCGTCAGGAAAGCATACCAATCAGGAAAGCATACTAAAATACTTGTTCTCAGAAAACATTTAAAGCATGTATCTCACCCCATGGGTTTATAAACATTTAAAATATAAAAGTGGGGCTATGAATCACACCTTAACAATAGCAGGAAACGAGATATATCAACCAATCAAATAATGCCTCACAGCAAATAATCCTCAGCACAACCTAATCAATATAAATATCATAACTCAGCAATGGCACTCGAATACTTTAATAAACAATGCTTGAATAGATTTTATAAAAGACAATGGTGTTTGAAAGAAAATAGTTTTCAAAAAGAAGGAATAGAAGTCTCGTGTGGGAGAAAGATAGAAAAAGAATAAGTCGGCGAATCCACAAAGCATATAAGAAAGACGAATGAAGACTCGAAGGAAATCGTCAAAGAAATGAAAAGAAAAGAAGAAAAGGAAATAAAGACACACTCGGATAAAATAAACAAATCACTAATAAGTCTCGGTTTTACCCATTTTCCAAAATATTAGTTGAAATAAAAGGTTTCGAAATAGAGTAATAGTTGATATAATAATTTGAAGATAATAAATAATTTTATAAAATTTCGGCATGACCTGCCCGTTTATAGAACATTTCCCGAGTCAACGACTCTTTTTATATTCAAACAACGTTAATATTTTATAAAGTATATATATTAATATGATTGGATATATCATTCACGTAGTCCATTAGTTGTTCAGGTTTATCGACCATTTCGTATAGTTCGGGTTCCAGGTACGTTAAGATCTTTAAGGGCCTAACGTACC
>LBNU01032914.1:81450-114124 GCA_014162995.1 Artemisia annua
GTGTGGGTGTGTGTGTGTTTTGTGTTTTAATAAAAATGAAATATTATTATAGTTGGGTATTTATAGGGTAAAAGGTTTAGGGTGGGTTTGTTATTAAATAAAGTGTAGGGTGATTTTTGTAAAATAACTCAAGGGACTAACTCCGCCAACTAGCTAAACTTCTCATAAAAACGGTTCGGGGCTCAAACGACATAGCAAACGGACTCGAAAAATTACGAAACTTGCGCCATTGTTCACGAAATAGTTTTTCCAATAGAATCAAGCATAAACTTCAGAGTTTTTCTCAAACTCAAAATAAATCAAATAATTTGGCAAATGAAACAAATTCGAGTATCCTAGGTTGTGCTGAGTAAATTAAGGAATAAATTCTCGTTCCTAATATATCTCACGCTTCTCAAATCCAATCTAACATGCATTAAAGTTTTAAAAGTGGTTCAGGCACGAAAATAGAAGTTTGGCTAGAAATGGGTTTTAGGAAAAGTACCAGGTGTTACATGTTATCAGCACGTTTCTATCACTCTATCAGCTTGGTTCTACAAATTTAAGCAAGATGCAAAGTGAGCAACTTAGGATAGCAGCAACATTAGATGCGTAATATAACATATAACTTTCTGTTAATCAATAACCAATCACTTATAAACCATCCAAATATATAAAAAAATATGTATTGCCAATGTTCATTCCAGCAACATCATTGCACGAATAGTGCTCCTGTTTGTGTAGTATTGATAATGTCAAGTACAATTTCAAGACCAATGCATTATTGATAAACTGGAATTTTTACTCTAGATATTTAACATCCATACCTCCCAAATGGCCTCTCTTACAGGTTTTCCTTGTTCCAAAGTTATAAGTTGTCCAACCTCTTCTTTGTGTGCAATCAGTAAGTTATACCTTTCGTATGTGTTTGATCAACCTTTCGTATGTGTTTGATCAAAAGGATCAGACATCTTTCCAACTCTTATATCTCACAAAGTAAAAAAATATAATTTTCAATATTATGTGTAATACCAGTTACGTAGGCAACTACTCCTGTCTGCACCAGTAATCTTGCTCCAATCTGTGCATTAAGAAGACTTTTGAGTTCCAAAAATTATTTTATGATAATAGATGGAGTAAAACGCATGATACAATAAACTTATGCTTTTTAAAAACCAGAAGAACCACCAATATAGTATTGGGAATCCACTTATGCAGGTAAAGTGTCGTGCATGAAGATAAAAGAATACTAATTCGAGTTACAAAAGAAAGGACTTGGCCAATGCTAATGGATGAGAAAATATAAAAAAATGGATGAGAAAATATAAAAAAATGGGGCTATATTTTTAGCTTTTTAACGAAGTCATAGGGATCTTAAAATTGTTGTAGATTTCCTAATTGCACATAAAGATTGTAAGAAATTGACCAAGACATTAATACAGGGGCTGGTAATACACATTAAAGAACATATCATCTAAAGCAATAAGGAAGCTGATGTACTACCAGCTAGGTAGTCCATCATACATAGCTCTCCCTCTTATCAAAACTATATGTTGGTAGAGCCGCAAAACATAAAAGACAATTAAATTTAAAAAAAAGAAAGAAGGTAATCTTACTATGTGACATGAATTTCGCATGAGCAAGCATAATCTTAAAGATGAGTGCACCAGAAACATGATCATATATAAACTAAATTTTAATGCAATACAATAATACATTTGAAGATAATAATTTAATAGAGTAATGTTAAAAAAAAAGTTTAAAAGAAACATACCTAGGCACTTTCATCTCGATCTTGTTAATCATCGTCATCATTATCTCTACCGCGATCATGTAGTGAGGTAGGTTTCCTGTAAGTTTGGTTGAGCAAATAAATATTAATCCAATGTCAAAAGATATTTGTTTTCTCTAAAGGGGTGTTTGGCTACAACTATAATGTTGCCTAAAAGGCTGTTTGTTTATGGCTATCTTTGGTTACTGGTGGTGGTCATTATACCATTTACCACCTACAACAATCCAAAACACAAAAATTTCGAAATAAAAAACACAGACCTGTTTATATAATCCTTTTGTTTTTCTTGTTAAATCTTTACTACAAAATTATGGGGTGCTTTTATGTCTGCATATCTTCGTAAGCTCGACAATGAATCCATACAATCATTCATAAACATGTCAAAGGCAAGAAAGAAATTAAAAAAATCTTCATTGATCTAGTTTCAGTTATTTCAGACATTTTCACAAACACTTAGCGATCACTATCCCAAAATAAACAAATTCATATATAAAACATCATTTTTAGACCAATAAACTCAACAAAACCAATCAAATCATAAGCACAAAACGGATTGAAAACCTTATTCAATCAATACAAATTGTTAACTAATTCTTGATTAAATTAAATTGAACCATAAATTGAGATATTACCTCCATTAAATGATGATTAAATTAAACACCGACAAATCACTCCCATTCGACGCGATGCCCAGATGATTGATTGAAGATTCGACCAAAAACATAATCACACCTAAATCATACAAAACAAAATCAATCAAAATAATTATAATCAATCAAAAGCAAACAATATGATGGATAACGTATAAATTTGCAAATCAGATCTAACGTACCTATATAGTCATCATGTTTTTGATTTGTAGTTGATAACGTACCAAGTTGTTTGTGGTTATTAGTTGATAACCACAATCGAATATGTTGATTTATCATAAAGAATCTTAGTGTTTTTGATTGGCGGCGTTTTTTTATTAGGGTTTATAGTTTGAAGATGGATGAGTGAGAGAGAGTTGTGTGTGTTTTTTTGTTAGTATTGGTATCAAATGAGACTCCCAAATGGTATTCCGCCCCAGAATTGATTGGTTGGACTTTTTTAGAAGTCAAAGCATCCAGGACCGTCGGATAGTGGAAATGCCACGTGTCGAATTTACAAGATTTTTGGAGAGGAGATTAGTTGGCAAAACCTTGTTTTATATAGATAGTAGATTAAATTTATATACAAATTTTTAAAATAATAAATTTTCTCTCTCCAACTTTTTTCTAACCCTAATATCTTATTTTTTTCTCAAACCTTTCCCAAATCTTTCAAACCATTCACGAATCCAAATCCAATTCTAAACCCACCTACAAACCAAACGGGCCCTGAATGTATAAAAATGCGATTTCTTATTCAGATTTTTTCGTATGTCAGGTCTATTAATCATTTCCCAAAAAATAATTAAGTCAAAGGCATATGGCCACCTGCTACAAGTGACGTGGATGGTTACACCTATAGACAGACAGACAGCGCGAAACAAATAAAAACCAAACCAAACCAAAAACAAAAGTACAAAACACAACAAATCTCAATTACTTGTCGATACCACGTACAAACATCTTTTAGATCACTAAACTTATTATAGTATCTCTGTTTTCAATTCACCCATTCCAGGTAAAATTTGTTTTTTTTAATCCCCTTATTTATTGTTTAATTGAATGCTACTTAGATTTATAATATTGATATCATAATTATTGGTGATTAAAGATTGAATTAACCTTTGAACTTTAGGTAACGATATCAAATGATTCAAAATTATGTGTTTTGCCTTTAATGTTGATTTTGAGGATGTTTGGGAATGTGTTTTGGGAGTTATATATGATTAAAAAAACAGTGTATAACAAACATAAGGAAAAAAAAAAGGNAAAACAAACAAAATTACATACGCGGGTTTTGCATCCGCGCGTTCCAGTTGATTTTGCCCATACGATTCCTATTACATAACCAATTAAAAAAAAAAGAACTACCAAATCGAAAAGCTGATGCTTTTTAAGTCTTGAGCAATCAAACGCCACTGAGTTCCGGTACATCCAAAGGATCCAGATAAGAGTAACACAAGTTGTGTTTAAGATCCTTTGTTGCTTAGAACCTCCACCATGCCCATCGATCCATTGAAACATGTCGGACATATTAACGAATTCTGGAATATGAAGATCCAACCATAACGCGATTCTGTTCCATAACTCCAAAGCAACATTACCCGCAAAAAACACATGATTACTATCTTCCAAATTACTGCTGCAACACGGACACAAGAGCGAATCCATATCAATCCCTCGGCGATCTAGATTGGAACTGTAATAATAGCCGAATACGTACAGGGGTGTTGCGACTATTTTTAATAGACATTGTTATTGCAAAATAAATTTGACTTATACTAAATTAATAGATGTAAAGTTCAAAACATTTTAAGACACTATATTCGGTATTAAATACATGATAAAAAATTTTCTGTCAAAACCCCGTGCGTGCACGGGTATTATAACTAGTGTATAAAAACGCGATTTCTTATTCAGATTTTTTCCTATGTTGTGAGTTGTGACGAGGGAAAAAATAATTAAGTCAAAAGGCATATGGCCACCTGCTACAAGTGACGTGGATGGTTACACCTATAGACAGACAGACAGCGCGAAACAAATAAAAACCAAACCAAACCAAACCAAAAACAAAAGTACAAAACAAAACAAATCTCAATTACTTGTCGATACCACGTACAGACATCTTTTAGATCACTAAACTTATTATAGTATCTCTGTTTTCAATTCACCCATTCCAGGTAACATTTGTTTTTTTTAATCCCCTTATTTATTGTTTAATTGAATGCTACTTAGATTTATAATATTGATATCATAATTATTGGTGATTAAAGATTAAATTAACCTTTGAACTTTAGGTACGATATCAAATGATTCAAAATTATGTGTTTTGCCTTTAATGTTGATTTTGAGGATGTTTGGGAATGTGTTTTGGGAGTTATATATGATTAAAAAAACAGTGTATAACAAACATGAGGAAAAAAAAAGGTGATTATCTGCTTTTTCCTAGAGAGCTTTTTTGAAAATGCAGTTCTGCAATTGGATCATTTGTTTCGCAAATGCAATCCCAGATACTTGCTTAGTTATCTGGAATTAGCTGATATTTGTTTTGGGTAACCATGTTTTCCGACCTTTTAGCCGACTAATCCACGGGGTTTGAAACCACCACCACACAAATTCAAAAGCCCTCCCTTTTCATGAGGTTGGCGTGGCCACTCCAGGGTTGTTTGCACTTAGCTGATATGGTTATCAGATTTCAGTATATCACATATGGCAATTTGCGTTCATATCGGTAATTAACTGAGGTCGACATCTGTATTTTGTGAGAAAAGTGAGTGGATGGCTTTATAAAATTGACTTGATGGTAATACTTCAGTTCACCAATTAAACGTTAACAATTTAAATTTGTCCTAATACTGCTTCATTGTACCACTAGGAAGTAGGAAGGTTCTAATTTGTTTTAAAGTGTAGACAATAACTGTTGTACTATACTTTCTTTGCGCCCCTCAAGTATATTGTACACCATATCTCCTGAACATCAGTATAAAGTAAACCATCATGTGATGATTACAAGTGTGCTTATCTCATGTGCTTGCAGGTTGATGATCGCTAGATTTTACTTTTAGTGCTAGTAACGAGGCTTTTTCTCTTGAATTTGCAATCTGTTTGGTATATACAGTTCTTTGAAGATCAAGCTTGGCACCTTGGAAATGATTCTTTTGGCCAGAAGCTTCTTTCTTAATAATATCATTTACATTAATTCCTGAGTTACAAGATCGTTTTATCACATTTCTTTATAATGGGAGACTCGTTTCACAATAATGTTCCAACCGCAAGCTCTGAAGCAGCAGCTTCTATGACCAGCAGAAAAGCGTCCAAATTAGCTTTGGTTGCTTCTGGCTCGAAGCCTCTTTCCCACACGTTGATAAAGAAAATACCTTTATTTAACAATGGGAAAGTCAGAAACTCGACTGTGAATGACGCAACATTGTTTTTACTAAAAGTTGGTGCCTTGGAGATAGTTAGGAGATTATCAAAGGCAAAATGCCCTTTTGTGTGGTCTGGTCTGCAGGCTTTACAAGTTTTCTGCTATCCACCATTCAATTGGCTTCAAAGGTGGGATATATTTAGGAGTTTGATTAAAGGGGCACAGGTATGTATCTATGTCACACATATTCATTTTGAACATTAGTTATGCACAACTTAGTATCGTACTGTACCCTTCAGAGTTGAAAACTGAAGATCCCCTGTATTTCTTTTCTGATTGTATCGAGATATTCATTGATTAATAGAGATATTTCTAATAGATAATTGTATTAAAATGACAACATAGGCCTCATGTTGAAATCCCAAGTGTTAGTTATGTATCTTACATGTTCAAACTTAGGTCCTTGTGACTCATGCTACAATTTTTAGTACGTATATAGATGTCTAACATGGGCAAATATTTTTAGTAATCAGGTTTCTACCTATTAGTGTTTGAATATTTATGTGGATATGGATCTGTTTTCTGCATTGTGTTAGCTGTATGATGTGCATTGGTTTGATGTTTAAAATCATTGAGTAAATCATTGTCATGGCCCATTGTTCCACACTCTGGATGTATACTCAAGGCCTCATTAAAATATCTTTTGCATTGCCCTTCAAAAGTTCTTAAATGTTGATAGCTATAACTTTACTTGATGCTAGATATTGTCAAGGCCATTACTAGTGATCTCTATTGCAACAACTTTATCCAGTCAGTCAGGCGAAAACAATCTCGACTCAGATGACACAGAAAATTTAGATGGAAGAAGTGACTGTGATGCTGTTCCGGATCATGCCGAGTTGCCTCCAACAGAGTCCACTATTGATGTAAGGTATGTGAAGAAGTATAATCATGTCTCTTTTACATCAGTGAGAATTTGCTTGACTGTAATAACAAGATATCTTTATAGCTGCTTACTGTTGTTTTTTTCCCTTTATTTTCTAAAAAACGGTTAACTGATTTCTCCAAAGAAACTTGAACCCACAGCCATCATCTGTTTATATAATTTTTGGCATGTACTTTGCAGTGTCGCTGGTGGAAGTGGGTCACATCAGTCATCAACGAATTGGCTGATTGAACTTTATAGAGAGCTAGACAACCAGGGTGTTCATTTACCAGAGAGGTGATTTAGCACAATCAGGATATACATTTATTACAGGCTCAGAGTATATTAGTGTACGACTATTAATTCTACAACTGCATAACAAGATGAATTTGTTAAATACAATGATCTTACACAGCTGGGATAAAGAGAGAATTGAACATATGAAACCATAAATAATACTCTTATTTTCATTACGATCTTACTATTGAATCGTTATTAAAAAGATAAAATATCGTTTCATGTTCTGCTTCAATCTTTTATACTGGAGCATTCACGCTAACTCTCAACAGCAAGCCTATACCTAAAGAGATCGGTTTTGGCCCTTTGTTTGGGTTAACTTTAGATACCATATTGAACCTGACCTTTAAATTGAAACCTTTTATCTTCTTGGCAAATGAGCAAACAAGCTTAAAACTCTTGAAGGATATAGTTAGTAGTTTTTATTATTTTTCTTGACTGAAAATTATAAGTTGTTCATTGTTGTAGATTGGGATTTGGGCCTAGAAAGAACAGTAAAACTAATCAAATGAACAATGAAATATTTGAAAGCTGGTCAAATGAGTACATAGGGAATAAGATTTGTTAGACATATGAATAAGAAATAAATAAGATCTTTCAGAGTCATTATGCTGTTTCATCCTCCTGAAATAAAATCTTACTTCATTTCATTTTTGCTTATCTTTAAAAAAGTATATAATTATTACAGATATTCATGACAAACTGATATCATGCAGAATAAATGAGGATGAGCTTTATAGGTTCCATGCGGCCGCAAATGGTGATTTTTCATATTTGCTTACTTTAGTCAAAAAGTCAATTCGCTGGAGAGAGACTTACAGAATTCTTTCACAAGAAGAACTTGAAATGTGGTCAAATATGATATTTTGGCATGGGTTTGATGTTAAGAACCGCCCATGTCTCATTATTCGTCTTGTTGCTTGCATTAGGTTACCACCTAATGAAAGACCTCGCTTTGCACAAGCAATTGGTATGTTCACATTTTTCGAATAATGTTTAAGAATTGATTTTCTTCCCAATCATGGGATTTATGTGTGCAATTGCACTTAATTATATTTTTGCAATTGCAGTATCTCAGGTAGAACATGGAATCCTAAATCTAGTTAATGCTGAAAACCCTCAGGTCACAGTATTGGTGGATTGTGAAGGATTATCTTTAAGATTTCCTATGCAACTACTTCGATCCTGTGCAGCTACTCTGCAAGATAACTATCCAAATCGTCTGGGTTGTTTGTTTGTTATTCGGCTTCCTCCAGTTGTCAGAGTTATTGCACAAACCTTCATTCAGGTAAGCTTTATTCTTCCTATGTTCCAAAAGAAGAAACATATTATTGTTTTCACGATTTCAGTTTTCTCGTGTGCACAAATGCAGAATATTATAAGTCGTATTTTAAGTTTACATAAGCCTAAACTAGGGATTAACATTCTAATAGTGATTGAATAAAGTTTTAACCATTACAAAGAGCAAATTAAATAGTCATATTCAGTCTGCATGATAAACTAATAAATGTTTGTTTTGTTCGAATAAACATGTATCTCAGCATCTAATTTCCAATTTGACAAGTATATTCACAAATTTCCAATTTGACAAGTATAGCAAATTTGATGAACTTGTTTACATTCGCTAATAAAAAGTTAGGGTGTGTTTGTTTAAGCTTATTTATGGGCATGTATGTTTTCGGCTTATGTTTCACAAGCCCTATTGTTTTGGCTTATCTATGGACTTTTGGGCTTATATATGTTTATTATGTCATAACAAACTTATATAAGCCCACAAGTTTCAAAATAAGCAGAAAAAATTGAGCTTACGAAATATAAGCCGAAAACAGATAAGCTCACAAGCCCATACATAAGCTTAAAAAACCCACCCTTAAAAGTTTCAAGTAACACAGCAAAGCTTGGAGTTTTGAAAATTTTCGGGGCTTTCAACCAGATTAACATCTAATATAACTGCCATTCAGTAAAGATGTGCTTACTAAATTGCTCTTTATTAGGTTCTGAATCCCACAACTCGACAAAAGCTTAAAATAGTTGGGCGGATGTACAAAAACGACCTCTTGGAGTACCTCCAAGCATTCCCGTCGTATCTTGGTGGAGAATGTGCATGCTCACGATGCTCTAAGCTTAGCAATTTCCATACACAGATTCCTCAAATGAACGAGTTTATCAGCAGCAGAGAGTTAAATGCAGATACAGAAAGCACTGGGGGCTTTCAGACATTTGGGTCAAATTTTGAGTTCCCTGATGTGAATGAAGGGTGTGACAGAGTATTGAGATCTGCTGTGATTGGCATTCTCATGTTCTGGGCATTGATTGCTCTTATTTCTGGTATACTTGATCCTGAAAGTCGTCCCACTTTACCACACTGAGGTAGTGGGGGGGGGGAGAAAAGGTGTTTAGTATATAGTGCTCATTTTATTAGATAATCATGGTTATCATGTAATAATCTATGTCCTTATTATGATTCTTTATATACCACTAAACGTTTTGAGAAGTTTAGTTTCTCTGATGAATGTACAAATGTGTTGTGCTTGCTTTGCAAAGACAATGGTTGATGGACATTGCCAATATTATGTTAAGTCTGGCTTCATAAGTTGCTGCATATAGTTACAACTATTAGTAATCAGTTAAGATCGAGATCAGTGTGCATAATGATTGAAGATTGTTAGACTGGAGTTTGAATGTGTCGAAGTACGTGTATGTGTAGATTGCTGGATTTTTATGAAGATAATCATTAGTATTCACGTTGTTTATGCTTTATGTGATGTTATACTCTTGTATCAGTGATGATGTGCTCCATATGTTTTTGTTATCTTCACAAGAAACCATGTTAAATGCATGACAACAGCTAAAAACATTAACAAATCACTCGTGCTGGGGGAATGTTCTCAGCAAGGAACATGTGCTGGGTGTTAGTGCGGCTTGTTTGCATCATGAACTTGAATAAGGAAGAACAAAATTTTTCTTTTTTCGAAACCACGGTTTCACCTTTTGGCCAAATAGTTTACGGGTCTACGCTCAGCACAACCACATATTCAAACCGGGTAAAGCTTCATTTTTTTATTTATTTATTTATTTATTTATTTATTTTTTTTTTTCGGGAAGGTCATGTCTACTTTAAAGTTATTTGCACCTAGCAGAATTTGAATCGAATTTGAGACTTTTTATACTTTATTGTTGATATTCACAAGCTCTTGAACTTCAGTGTCGCTTATAAAATCTGTCGTGCATGCCCATTGACCCGATCAATATAAAGAGTTTAAGTATATAGTATATTGGGATTATTGTTAAGAACGTTACAGGCACCGATTGAATCAGATAACCAGAATAAAAGCAGTCTATCACTTCATTGTTCAAAGGATTTAAACATGCCATTTAAAAAATTAACTAAATTAAAGTGTAAAGCAAAAAATAAAAAATAAATTGTGTGGCTGCTGGGATTCGAGCCCAGGTCTCCACGGCCACAACGTGGAATTCTTACCACTAAACTACAGCCACAATTTGATTTATTCTTGTCAATGAAGGTATTTAACCTAAATTGATATTTTATTTTATCAAACAAGAGCAAGCATTATGCAAGTTTATTTTGTTCTTACTTTCATCTTTTCTTGATGTTGCATGTCAACCGATTCACATGTCCACTGTTGAGTATTTGTATTAATTTATATAGACATGAATTCACCAAGGAATATAATTTTGGATTCTAAACCTATGCTTTGGAAGTTTTGTGCTTGTCATATATATATACAATCACCATTCCTTCATTGCTACAAAATACAAAATATATTGCAAAACTATCATTGATAGATAATTCATTTTTAGCTACATAAGATGCAAAGATATAAAAATATAGTCAAGATTTCTTCTATGGAGATATCTTTTGTTTTTATTTTTGGTCAATCTACTTGTTACCGTATAATATTTGTACCATGCATCAGAGACGGAAGGGTGGGTCCCGAGACACCCATGGAATTTGCGACGTAGTGTTATTTTTTGTAAAAATCGTAAATGCACCTGGTCCCAAGAAGTTGCGTGTGTTCCTCTTTTCGTATATATTTTCGTAAATGCACCTGGTCAAATTGTGTCCTGGTTCCGTCCCTACTATGCATAAGTAACTAAGTATTAAGGGCATACCTAGTGTGAAAGATGAACTTAAAATTATTTTTCTTTAAAAACAAGAGTTTTTGGCTGATAAAGATTGCCGTAGTTTTTAGATATATAATCTTTAATAAGCTCAAAAAATCAAATGGTACTTTGAGTAATAAGTTATAAAAAAATAAGTTTCGACTTTAGCTAGTTTTGCGAAACATATTCTGAATCTTATTTAACATGTATAAAAAATCGTTTATATCCTCAACTGTAACGCTTATGAGAGTGACACCCAAAGAATATGGCGGGAACCTACAGACATAAAAACACACACGTACATACATTAAACAGAATCATCCAAACTACATTCCAACAGTCAACCCTTTTGATCCTTAGTTTTAAATGTTACACCCCTTAACATATAATCACATCTTCTAATAATTCAATATCTCACACTTGAAATCAGTAAATTTTCAAAATCATTTCATAGCATACACGTACTCGACTAAGCTTCAAATATTAACTATGTTTGATTTCGGGTGGACTCCTCCACACGATGTAGGCCCACTGACACCAGTGTCCGAGAATCCCGAGGCTCTGGACTTGACGGACGAGTCTTTGCGTTACTTTGATACATACACGAGCCGGAGGAATTTTCTAGAAGAGAATGATGAGATTGAGGAAGAAGAAGAGGAAGTGATTACGCCATCTGCTGTCCCATTTACCGCGTTGTTTAGATGTGCCGATGTGTTTGATTGGATTCTTATTGTGGTGGGATCTTTGTGTGCTGTGGTTCATGGTGGATCACTTGTAGCATATCTGCATTTGTTTGGAAAGATTGTTCATTTATTGAGCTTTCGCAGTAGCTATACACATGAACTTTTCGACGATTTTTCTCAGGTACTAATGAGTTTTATTTTATTTTATTTTATAACTTTTGTGACTGATTGTAGTTTAATTTCAAGACCTCTTACAATTTTTTGTTGTTGTTGTTGTTGTTGTTTGTAATATGCAGTATGCTCTATACGTTGTGTATTTAGGTTTGACCGTTTTTGCTGCTTCATGGATTGGTAAGAAATTAACTTTAGCCTAGCGGTATATATCCAGGTGTATATCTATGGTGTTCTTCTCCCAAGTGATCGAGTATAGTTTAGGGCGTCTGTTTATCAACTTTATAGGTTAATTGCTTAAAATAGCAACGCGCTTTCATACTTTCACCATTGATAGTAAGAAGGTACAGTATTATGAAAACCATGGGATATTAAAAAACATGTACTTTATTCTTTCACCACTTTATAACACCCACTGCAAGAAAAAGGCGTTTTAGCGCCGCATTTTACTTTCGATTCTTTTACAAGTAATACGAGTATCTGACAACCTAGTTTACCTTATGGTTGATTTGATTGGTAAGAAAATGAATGTATAGTACTCTTAGTTATTTTGATAATTTTCAAACTATATTGTTGTTAGTGTAAAAGTGCGATAATTTGCTATTACAAGCTACTTTCTATAGCTACAAAGAGTAATTTTAGCACCACATCCCATATGAATCCTTCTGCTAAAAGTTAAGAATTGCAGTGAACTTGTAGAAACTGTCGAAATTTGTAACAAATTTTACATCAGTTTTAAACAAAGATGGTCACAGTCATACAGGCTAGGTTCAGCTTTTGTTATGAATTTTGTGGTTGTTCATTTCTTTTCCATTTCTTTGTAAATTTTAACCTTTTTGGAGGAAAAGGTATTGTAAATTTTGACTTGCATTTATGTTACAGAGGTTTGGTGTTGGATTCTTACGGCGGAAAGACAAACTGCTGTTATTAGAACTAAGTATGTTCAAGTAATATTAAATCAAAACATGAGTTTTTTCGATACCTATGGAAACAATGGGGACATAGTGAACCAAGTTTTGACTGATGTTCAAGTTATTCAATGTGCCCTTGGTGAAAAGGTACAACTAATTTTTACAGACCATATTTATTTCAAGTTCTTGTGATAAGTTAACATAACAAACTCAATGTTTTCAGGTTAGAGACTATATTTACAACATTGCAATATGTTTGGGTGCACTTGCCATTGCATTTATAAACAGCTGGCAAATTGCATTTTTAGCATTAGCGACCGGTCCACTGATTTTTGCATCAAGTGGAATTACAAAAGTTTTACTCCATAAATGTGAAGAAAAACTTCAAGATGTGTACGAACACTGTGCAAGCGTTGCTGAAGAGGTTTGTGCATATACATCAACTAAAAACAAACAATCTTGCTATTAGGGCTTTTCAATTAAAATTTATTGGATAAAATACATAATTTGCAGGCGTTGTCAAACATAAGGACACTATATGCATTCACAAATGAAGCAGTGGCCAAACATCTTTACGCTTCTTCACTTCAGGATGCATTGAAATACGGAATCCTAATAAGCCTTGTTCAAGGACTTGGACTTGGATTCACATACGGATTTGGCATGTGTTCTTGTGCTTTACAACTGTGGGTCGGAAGGTTTTTAGTAACAAATGGAAAATGCACCGGTGCTGAAATTATAACCGCCATTTTTGCTATAATTTTAAGTGGCCTGTATGCATCTTTCCTTTTTATCAACTTCTTTACAAATGGGCTTATTGTTATTAGCTTATTACTAATTTTTAAGTGATATTCGTATTATTTTGTAGCGGGTTGAATCAGGCGACTACAAATTTGTACTCATTTGAGCAAGGTCGTATAGCTGCATACAGACTCTATGAGGTAATAAGACACTCCGGTTCTGCTGCCAATTCAGATGGAAATGTTTTAGTTTCTGTACAAGGAAAGATTGAGTTTCACAATGTTTACTTTAGCCACCCCTCTTGTCCTCTAACTCCCATCTTAAGTGGACTTTACCTTATTATTCCTGCCAAAAAAACAATCGCGCTTGTGGGAAAAAGTGGATCAGGAAAACGTAGTTTAATTCCACTCCTTCAACGGCATTATGATCCTAATATGGGTAAGATGATTCACTCTATGACGGATTTATATTCAGCTGTTTATATTTTTATTAATATGAAGTTTTTTTTTTCACGGAATCAGGAGAGGTTCTGTTGGACGGTGTAAATATCAAAAGCCTGAAGGTAGAATGGTTCAGGCGCCAAATGGGGCTTGTGACCCAAGAACCAGCACTAGTATATTTAAGTATAGCAGATAACATTTCTTTTGGATGTCCTAATACCACTTTAGATCAAATCGAGGAGGCTGCTAAAATAGCACAAGTGCATGCATTCATTAGCTCACTTGAAAATGGATATGACACTCAGGTTTGCATACAACTTATACGATATATGCATTACCTTGCTCTATGGGTTTACTTTTATTACAATTCATTTAATCCAGAGTTCTTTATTTTATTTATTTTTTATTATTTATTTATTTATTTATTTATTTATTTATTATTTTTTTTATTCTCACTAGGTGGGTAAAAGTGGTTTAGCATTAACAGAAGAGCTGAAGATCAGGATATCTATAGCTAGAGCGGTTCTTTTGAACCCTTCGATTGTCTTGCTCGATAAAGTTACAAACAAGCTTGATTTGGAAGCAGAAAAATCTGTTCATGAGACCTTACGTATGATTACTTTTGGGAGATCAACTATAATGCTCGCTTGGAAACTAAGTCTTCTGAAAGATGCTGATCTTATTGCTGTCATGGAGGGTGGTCAATGTGTCAAAATGGGTACACATGAGGAAATGATGAACTCAAATGGCTTGTATTCTGAGATTGTTAGATGCGAAGAAGTGGTTAAACTTCCTGAAAGGTATATTGTTTTTTTTAATTATTTTTTTCAATTGATTGTCATAATAAATTTTGCTTTAATTTAAATGAGAACCAATCTCGCGAACTGATGCAAACTTCCTTCCACTTACGGTTTTTTTCTTCAGAAATATGCGTTTCTTTTGCATAGTCTCCCAAAAAAATAAAAAAATAAAATCACGCCTTCAAAATAGTCAAACTTCACAAAATTGTCAGGTCAAAAGTTTCAAGAAAGCTTGTTTTGCAAATAAGTTTTTGAAATCAGTGATCATTTTAGTATACATACGCGTATTTGTGACATTTAACTGATAAACCGTTTGTAGTGTGCCTACTTTGATAAACTTGTGTACATAAATTGTACTATGTGTGTTCATGGCATCTGAGTATATTGCAATATATTTTAGGTTGCCAAGTAAGAATGAGGACGGAAATAACTTAAAAAGGGCGGATAGTCTTGAAACAAGATCTAATTCAGATCATAAGGACTCTCGATATAACCCTTACAGTATAAAGCAACTCAGTGATAGGTCCCGGCCAAAAGAGAAACACGAAAGTAAACATCAAATTTCACCATCCTTCATGAGGCTTGTGAATCTAAGTTTACCAGAGTGGTTGTATGCAGTTTTGGGGGGTTTAGGGGCTTCGATATTTGGATCTTTTAGGCCAATTCTTGCTTATGTTGTTGGCCTTATAGTGACTGCATACTATAAACCCGATGCAAGTCATTTTGATGTTGATAAATGGTGTTTGATAATCGGTTGTATGGCTATAATTGTTTTAGTAGCTACCATGTTACAACACTTTTACTCCGGAATTATGGGAGAAAAAATGACTGAACGAATCCGCCGAATGATGTTTTCAGGTACATTTTTTTCGGTATTTAATTTTTTTTACATGTGGTGTGATTTGTTTATTTCTTTATCATTATTATTATTGTTATTTTATTGTTTTCAGCCATGCTCCAGAGTGAAGTAGGTTGGTTTGATAAAGATGAGAACAATAGTGATAAGCTGTTGTCGAGATTGGCAAATGATGCCACATATGTTCGTGCTGCTTTTAGCAACCAGCTATCTATTGCTGTACAAGACTTTTGTGCTGCTTTTGTTGCTATAATTATTGGGTTCTCTCTTGAATGGAGGATGGCTTCGGTGGCTCTCGTCACCATACCATTTCTTGCCCTCTCTGCAATTACACAGGTTCTCGTCCATTAACAATTTATCTTCCTTTTTTAATTGTTTTCATCGGGATTGTTTCAATATTATAACATGAAAAAAGTTCATCAGTGAATGTAAGTTGCAGGAAATTGATAACATCGCAATAATAAGAAAGAGCATTGATTGGGATGCCTAACTCGTATGGCTAATAATATGCCTAAACATATGTGTCAGCATCCTATTGGGGACAGCAGGGGGACCCACTTATTCACAAACCAACAATTTATTGCCACATCTATTAGGCACACAATTAGTCACATATTTTACGCCTCCCAATCATTTTCCAATAAGAAAAGAGTAAAAATAGGATTATGTATAAGGAGCTCACCTAATTATCCAAGCTTTTTCAATAAGACTAAGCTAATATTTAAACTACCTTACACACCACTTAAATGTGTGTATAGTTTCGTTTATATTTTGAATAAACGGAATGCCTAAAGTCTGGTGTTATTCTTTAATGAAGTGAAAGTACATTGCTATTCTTTAATTTAGCTCTTATCTTATTGGTGGTAATGTTGAACTCTCACTTTCCAGAGGACCTGGCTTTCGGGGTTCTCAAGGAGCAGTAAGGACCTTCACAAGAAGGCGTCCATGATCTTAGAAGACGTGGTAAGAAACATATCAATAGTCATGTCATATTGTGCTGGAAACGAGACTTTAAGACTCTACGAATTGTATCTAAAAGGAGTATACAAACAAACTTTCATCCATGGAATAATAGTTGGATTCGTGTTCGGGTTTTCAAGGTTTCTCCTTTTTGCTTGTAACGCTGTTCTACTATGGTACACCTCCATTTCAATAAGAAACGGTTACGTTGATCTTCCAACCGCCCTTAGAGAGTTCATTGTATTCACTTTTGCTACTTTTGCACTTGTGCAACCATTCAGGCTGGCACCCACCGTACACAAAAGTAGAAAAGATCTCGTGGACGGTTTCAGTATTATCGATCATGTTCCTGAGATTAACTTTGATGAACCTAATGCACTTAAACCCGTTAGCGCGTATGGGACCATTGAGTTTAAAAATGTTAACTTTTGTTACCCAACATGTCCTGAAATCATGGTGTTGCGGGATTTTACCATTAAAGTTGACGGTGGACAGACGGTCGGTGTAATTGGTATCTCGGGTTCCGGGAAAAGTACTATACTTTCTTTGATTTTAAGATTTTATGATCCTGTTTCTGGACAGATACTTTTAGATGGAAAAGATTTGAAACAATTTAATCTAAGATGGTTAAGGAGTCAGCTCGGACTCGTCCAACAAGAACCAGTACTATTCTCGACTACCATTAGAGAAAACATCCTTTACGCGAGAAATAATGCAAGTGAAACTGAGATCAAAGAGGCAGCAAGAATAGCAAACGCGCATCACTTTATTAGCAGTTTGCCAAAAGGGTACGACACTCAAGTCGGTCCCAGTGGAGTGGAGTTAACACCAGGACAAAAACTTAGGATTGCAATTGCTCGTGTTGTACTAAAAAATGCACCCATTTTGCTACTAGATGAAGCTGACAGTATGATTGAAGATGAGTCAAGACGTGTCGTGCAAGAGGCTCTTGATACACTATTAATTGGAAGTAAGACAACGATTTTAGTTGCACGTAGACCATCTACTATGAGACGAGTTGATAAGATTTTGGTCGTTAATGGTGGTCAAATTGTGGAACAAGGGACTCATGATTCACTTGCGGCTATTCAGGATGGTCTTTATTCGAAATTGACACAGCCTCGTTTTGTTAAAGGGGTTCTCCCTCATTTTCTTGGTTCTAACACGGTAATTAACACATACTGAAGGCCATATGTAAGCAATTTGTACAAATTACATTTCATAATGTTGATTTAATTCATTTGTATTTGTAAACCTGGATGGTGTACTTTGCAAATATGCACAAAAGGGTTGCAAAGGGTTACAATAGAATGCTTATTATTTTTACCTTAGTCAAGAGAACAAGCCACTAAGCCATTGGCAGTTTTTTCTATTGACTGTGTTATTTTGACATGTATAGGCATTGTATGTTATCACTAGTTCTCTGGAGCCCCTTGAGATTGCATCTGATCATATTCATTTCCCCAGTAAATATAGTTGTTTGCTACTAATCAACATATAAGAACAAGAGAAAATCATTAAACAGGATAGTTGCGGAAACAATGACATCATATAGAGCCTAAGTTTCCTCCTCTGATGACATAACAAAATACCATTAATGTCACGATTACAGGTAGAACAAACATAATGATCTAGTACACTAATGCACTGACTGTGAAAGAAACTTTTGCATTTGTGACAATGATAGAGCCAGAACTTTGGCACAATACTTGTCTAGTTGGAACTCACAAGTCACAAGCATAATTTATTATAGGACCAGACAATCTTCTACATGCCTTACAAATAAGTTTGGAATTAATAAGTTGGACAAGAGGATGGTTGTAAGATTTGTGTTGGTTTTGGGTAAAAATGCACAATTTAGTCAAAGGTAGAACTTAATGCAAGTTTTATGTTTGTGTAAACTGTGCATTTTTACCCAAAACAATCAAACACATCCTCTTATCCAACTTATTGATCCCAAACTTAAAGCAAATGTGTTGCCACTCCCCTCATCATCACCAACACCTTACCTTCAACCGAAGGTTGTTCATGCTAAAATGATAATCTCTCCAATTAAGTACTCACACTCTTGTTATATGAATGGATCTTCGTTTATAATGCAGATGAAAGACATGTATACTTGGGGAGGCGACATAAATAGTGAGGAACCCTAAATAGTACATTGTTATTAGAGGCCCAGTCTAAAATAAATTGTTTGGCCCAACTGCAATGAAAAACATTTATTTCAAAAAAAGCCCATCGAATAAACTTTCAACGCAGCCATATATGTATTCATTTTCATGGAAGTGAAGTTTTTTTTATTGCTTTAGTTTTACTCCGTAATTCAATTGTCACAAGTTATGAATATACAAAATTTTACATGTTGAACTAAAATAGTAACACATTAACTAAATGTCGTTTCAAGTCACTTTGTATCTTAAACTATATATAACATGATTTACCAAACACATAAAAAACTGATTATCTGGTTATTGCAATATCAGACAGTATAATCACATCCAAACATTATATTTCTAAACCACATTTTGTCACAATCGATTATTTTATTATGCGATAACAAAACGCATAATCTGTTTTCAATAAGCAATCTGAAACATCCTTATTGAACATATAACAATTAGCAACTAATTATTTTTAGTTATTGTATATAGTCTTAATTTGTTATATATTAAGCATTAAACAAAGCAATCATAAACGATAATATTCATCTAGCATAAGCTAAGGGAATAGTCGGTCTTATGTTCAAGTCCCACTCATGTCATATTTGTGAATTTTTATATTTATATTTTAGATTTTTAGTTTTAGATTTTAATCCAACAGTTAAGTCCTTGAACTAATACTAATATACTAGTCTCACAAGCTGACATGGCTAAAGCGGTGCCAACTCAAATAATTAAGATGGTCTAGCACACACTATAAAAAATTTAAGGTCGGTTAAAAAAAACAGACAAATATTATTGGTGGGTCACATCTGGACCGTCCAATATGAAAAAAAACTGACGAAAACGTAAAAAAACTGACGAAAACGTAAAAAATTTGACGAAATTGTAAAAAACCGGTTGAAAACGTAAAAAAACTGACGAAAACGTAAAAAAACGGTCGAAAATGTAAAAAAGGGACGAAAATGTAAAAAACCGGCCGAAAACGTAAAAAAACTGACGAAAGCGTAAAAAAGCTGACGAAAACGTAAAAAAATGGACGAAAACGTAAAAAAATGGATGAAAACGTAAAAAAAGGGTCGAAAACGTAAAAAAACCGGTCGAAAACGAAAAAAACTGACGAAAACGTAAAAATATGTCGAAAACGTAAAAGAACAAACGAGGACGAAAATGTAAAAAAGGGTCGAACACGTAAAAAACTGACGAAAACGTAAAATACGGACGAAAACGATAGAAAACTAGGAGTGTTTTTTAGAATTTTAGTAGATACCTAACTTAGACCCATGTGGTTGTATTATTTGACCCAACTAGACCCATCAATATTTATTAATTAAAATCACTAAACCCATCTTGACCCATCTAAATTATTTAACAATACCCAACTAAACCCATCCATTAAAAATATTTACCCAACTACCCAACTTTTTACCTATGGGTCTTAAATTGCCACCTCTAGCTCTTGCTGAGTTAATTTCGATGCTCATTTTTGTTTTTGCTAGAAAAGGCGCCGGCATGGATTTTGGTAAAGCCATTGACCCTTTAGTTATCATTTCGTGATAAATGAAACTGGCCTAACAAACTGATTTTTTTTAATGATTGCAGGGAAACTAACTGATGGTTGAGCAGCGACACCAGCTGGTCTTATTTCAGCATCGATAGCACATGCTTTTGCACTATTTGTGGCAATATCAGTTGGTGCTAACATCTCAGGGGGTCATGTAAACCCTGCTGTGACATTTGAAGTGTTTATTGGTGGTCACATTTCATTGTTAAGAAGTGTTTTATATTGGGTTGCTCAGTGTCTTGGCTCTGTGGTTGCTTATTTGCTTCTTAAATTCGCAACTGGTGGTTTGGTAAGCACTGAACAAAATGTTTAGCTAACAACTAAAATTACAGTTAAAAGACATTAATATATTTGGAATATGTGTAGGAAACATCAGCTTTTGCTCTTTCATCAAGAGTAGGTGAATGGAACGCGGTGGTGTTTGAGATAATTATGACTTTTGGACTAGTCTATACAGTGTATGCAACTGCAGTTGACCCCAAGAAGGGTTGGGGATCATTGCACCACTAGCCATTGGTTTCATAGTAGGTGCAAACATCTTAGCTGGTGGTGCATTTGATGGTGCATCAATGAACCCAGTGGTGTCCTTTGGCCCAGCTGTGGTCAGCTGGACCTGGAACATTCACTGGGTGTATTGGCTAGGCCCATTCTTGGGTGTGGGTTTAGCTGCACTTGTCTAAGACGTTATCTTTATCGGCTCAAGTATCCATGAGCAACTCCCAACCACAAATTACTAAGAACCTATGTATCGATCTCTCACACAGACAGAGCAATTGGGTGGTAAAGGGATGGGTCTTAGCTAGGCCAGGAATCGTGTCGATGTTTGTGGGTGTAATGGAATTGAAGCTGCTGTTTTTGTTTTTGAGTCTGGAGAGAAACCTTTCAGGCTATATACTCATGTATAGAGTTTGCGATGGTATGTATCAAATTGTGAATTTATTCATTTTGGGTCATTTCAGCATAAAAAAAATACACGAAGACAATAAACACAAGTGTTTGATATATAGGTTTATAATACAATGTATAGTAGAATTAATAATTCATTTGGAAATAGATGGTTTAAAAGGCACATATCAAAATAAACAGTGTACATACAAAGAGCCAGATAGTTATAATTACCTCAATTTTGTAACTAATGAAGTAATGATTAAAAGAGATGATCTTCACTTTATCTTTTTCTCACTGCGTAGACCTAGTTTTGAATGACGTTGCTTGAACAGATGAAGATATTGTAGCAAACATAGAAACGGGTGGCAGATAACGCCCGCCTGACTCAAAAACATTTAAGAACAAGAAGAAAATTATAAAATTTACACAAGAGAAAGTAAATATTTCCTACATATACCTACTGTCAAGGAGCAAAGGAGAAAATTATGGTAAGATACCTTGACAAATGTGTAGTAGCTGAAAGGGATGGAATCAAAGTGATCTGCGTATACTTTTTTTACCAAGATAACTTGGAGCGTTTGGTACATTGTCCACACTATTTAGTAGTACCATAGCAAAGAAATATAAGGAAAAATTTGGTCAGTATATATAATGTGCACGATTGGAAAATTGTCAAAAAGGGTAAACATAGATACGACTTACTTTCAACAACGGCCCCAATAGGTAAAATCATAATGAAAGCCGTATACCTAGCAAAGTGGTAGCAACTTTTTATTTTCATAATTGAATATGAAACTTCAATTTATAAAGTGTTGTTGCCTTCATGCTTGAACAGGTAAATACATATGTTGATGTCAAAGGAGATAGACTGAACCTGAGGTGAATGAGGAAATAGGGGCAGTTTCCGACGCAGCTCAAAGCATAGAACATATATCTAATTATCTGCCATGAATTTGGTCAAAACAGCTTATCCATGTGTTTAACTACAAACATGAGCATGGTGAAAAAAAAAATGAGAATGTACCTCAGCGAAACACCAAGCAACAAATGTAATAAAAACTGCTGGTAATTCTTGAATCTACATAAAGAAATAGAGACACACAACAGCCGAAAGAAAGAAAATTAGCATACAAAAGCAAGCAATTGTTAACGTTGTTTTTACTTCATAAGATTTGTATCTTCATATGTCATCCTAATACTTAACATGGCTCGAGTTTTGTATTAACAATCTTCCTTAAAGGAAGAATATGCAGACCTCGTCTATTCCACGAACAGCAGCAAGCAGGAAATACACCCTCCCTGCCCATTGAAACAGAGGGGAGAAAAATCCACTAGGAACAATACCTAGAATAAATACAGGGGACAGAACCTTTAGTTCCAAAAAATGAAAAGCTATTTAGAAAGTTCCATAGATATATCAAGGTTTGAAGACTTGTAATATTCGCGGTATTCACCTATAGCTCCATGTATCACTTCTAAGAATGCAAGAGTTTGTAAAATGCCTGCAAAAAAATAAACAGATTTACAAAGAAGTAAGGCAATAAAGTATGTAACAACATAAGTCCACATTTCCAGAACGAAAAAAACATTGTAACCATTGGCACCCATTTTACGAAATCCAAAGTCTAGAAAGGATCAAAATTAAACTTAATGTCGTCATATGCAACCTAGGGTATTGACTATTGACATGCTTTTTTAAGTTTGAAAAGTTGTCTATAGTAAGGAGGAATTAACTGGCATTCGTCTAGTGGTATGTGAGTTGTCAACCAACCTAGAGTTTGTGGGTTCAAACCTTGCTGGAGGCATTTGTAAGATATATTGTGAGATAAGCGGTATAGGGTTTAAAAAAATTGTCGTTCTAAAAAGAAAATAAACAAGAAAAAAAAGGTAAGAGGACTTAAATCTACATTTGATTTAAGTAGTTAGTTAACATGTATTCCCTCCGTCCCAAAATTATTTTACAGTTTGAATTTTTAAATTCAAACTGGTTCAACTTTGAACATAAATATTTTTTTTTTATTATATAATACTTGATGAAAAATTATACCATTGAAGAGTACACTTAAAACCCAATCCATTTATATATTTTGCATCAGATATTATATAACACACACAAAAAAAATATTTAAGGTCAAAGTTGAAGAAAAAAGACTAAAAAGGTTAATAATGGACAATAAATTTGGGACGAAGGGAGTAAATATTAAGACTACCCTTATCCGTCACTAGAAAACACACTCACTCACTTTCCACCTCAGCGCTACATCAGCTTTCTCTCTCCAACTTTTCATTCACACCCCCACTTACAATTCACTCTTATCAATCTCACTCAAGGTTATAAATAGCGTGAGGTGTGGTGTGGCGGCATGGTCAAGCTTCATGCCTTAGCGTGAGGCGTGGCGGCATGGCGTTTTTAAGGCGTGAATTAAGGCGGCAAAAAGTATTTATAGATTTATAGATTTATATTATATTTCATTAGTATATCATATTTCATATACATCGAGTTTACAAAAAGTGTTATACATAAGCAATAAAGTTAAGAAACTCTCTTTACATTTGTAATCTTCTTCAAATACTAGTAAACCCCTAAACGTCAAATACCAGTAAACCTCAAATACGATGGCCAAATTCCAATTACTAGTAAATCCCCTAAACGTCTCAAATATCAGTACACCTTATCGCGCCTTATCGCACCTCATCTCATGTGAAGCCTTAAGACGATGCCTTGGTCTATTGCGTGGCATGGAGGTGCACCCTCGCGCCTTTGCGAGGCCTTTGCGGCGCCAAGGCGCGCCTTTTAAAACACTGATCTCACTACACTCAACTTTCAATAAAATACCCACTCTCAATAAAATACTCACTTTTAATAAAATACCCACTCACAATCAAATAAATAAATAAAATTGTGCACGGAAATCTAGTAGTGAGAAGCTCACCATTGTGAGTCTCATTTCCTATCATTCACCCGTGACTTTGTATGTATGTATCCATCTCACTCGTGAGTTGTCAAACTCACAAACACACTCACGCTCCAATACAGATAGTCTAAGGTTTCAAACTCTGATTTTAGAGAGACAAAATGCATATATGATTCCCAATGGGCCATGTCCTTTTTAGATAAGCAGGTTAGTTGGCACAAGTATCCATGAGATTGCAAATTTTTCCTAATAGTGTGCGATTTAAATTTAGTTTAGTGTGTGGGTTTGACTTTCTAAAACAAATTAATACATACAAGACCGCCATATCTATTGTAGATAGAGGCATCAGTTTTTGACACAACGCTAACCTCAGAAGAAAATTAACCGGTACGGGTTGGTTTTTCGCATATTAACGACTTAAGTGCTAACCCATTTACTCACCCCGTCTCAAAATTATTGTCCACATTTCCTTTTTAGGACGTCTCAAAATAATTGTCAACTTTCCGTAAAAACTAAAGAATATATTAGAGGAATATGCTCTTTGAGTGGTTGAGATTTATAGTAGTCCTAAAAAGATTTCTCTCTCATGACAATAATTTTGAAACGGAGAGTAATAAACAGTCTGTGTGCAATTGGCATGATAAAACTCTAATTTTTGTATTTTAAAAATTCAACCCATCAACCCATTTACGACCCGTTTGACCCACATGATAAAACTCTAATAAGCAGGTTACACATGTTGTGCCTAGGATACATGGTTAAACATGGTTTAGCAAGATTGCGATTTTCAACGAATAGGTATATTATTAATTGTCATTACATAAAAGATTGCATGTCTATTTATAATCGAACATGATTTAGGGAATAACCTAATATAATCAAACCCTAAACCTAATGGATCATAGGCCCACGAATGGGCTTGTTCCTACTAAACTATTCGTTTAACTATCCCTCACAGTTTGAATGGGAGGCTATTTGACGGACATACTGGTACGAATGTTGAAAACTTGAAAAATTGTGTTCTTTAGATATTGAAGCCTTTTTCTTCTTTTTTTCTTCATATTCTTAGTTGTTTGTTTGCTTGGAGATAGAGTTGTATTCAATTGTAGAGTTGCTTATTGCTTGATGACTTCCTCTTTTTTTGTGACGTGTTTTTTTTAGCGACAAGGTTTGCTTTGCCTTTAGGTAGGAACAACATTTTTTTTCAACTTTTATTGTCGACAAAAATGATTGCCAGTGGTAAAAGCAAAGTTTTGTGGATGAAGACAAAGTAAATTGTTTGGTTTGACAACGTACAGAGGGTGTGTTATGACGTTTAGGGTTTTATGAGATATGGTTTATGAGCTTGGTATGAAAATATGAACTAACTAAAAAAATATATAACAAAAATAAATAAACAAGGACCTTACAGATCATCGGAAAGTAACCGGGACCGAAGGATAGATTTCTTTTTATTTTTTTTATTATTATTTTTCCCCTAAAGCTCTGATACGATATTAAATGATGGATACATCCCGTAGGAGATACATTTTATTGACACAATAAACCACGTAGGAGATACGATATTAAAGCTCTGATACGATATTAAATGGTAAATAAACCCCGTAGGAGATACGTTTTATTGACACAATACTTATAAAGACAATACATGGACACCCTAATAGACCCGAACCCACAAAACAAACTCGGGTCCAAAGGGTTTCTATGTAAAACCTTTATAAAGCCCCAGCCCATCTGTGGGTTCGCTCTATTTAGGTTTCCATGTATTGCCTTATAAGATTGCATCAATAAAACGGGGGTCTTTTGAGTCTTTAGCGACCCCGCCAAACCCTAGCCATTTCCGTTTATCTATTCTCCAAACAACAATTTTCGTATTAAACCCTAGCAGGTCACTGTTTAGACCATAATTCCAAAACCGTAAAGAGTTAACTGACGCCGTCAGCGCAATTGGCTTCGTATTGAAATTTCGAAGAAAATAATACTAGAATCGCCGCCGTAAGCCACGCGCCACTACACGCCATAACAACTCGCCACATTAAAAGAACATGGCTTACTTCTTTACTTATAACTCTCAAACCGCTTAAAGTTAGATGACGCCGTCACCGGTCGTGGATTCATGATTGAATTCCAAGAAAATGCCGTCTCCACCTATCGAACGCGCCATCGCTCGCCATTATAAGTCCAGACAGTCGTCGAAAAGATTTTTTTTTATCTCTTTGATTACGTTTATCCGCTGCGACATGTTACTATCAAAGTCTTGATTCTTCATCAAGTAACTATCTTTAATTTTGTTTTTTTAGTATTTATAGTTTACACTTCAATTCTGCTTTCCCGATTTCTCCACTCGAAATGCGGGGGAGTATTAGGCAATAGATTATAAAGCTCGAACTCGTTTGTGGGTTTGGGTCGATGTATTGACTTTGTAAGTATTGCATCAATAAAACGTATCTATTAGGAGGTTTATTCATCATTTAACAAAAAGGTAATGCCCCATTTGGGTGGTACCGACCTCGACACTTATTCATAATTGATGCAGATGATTAGATGTATGCATACAAGTCTAGGACTATGTCTCGTGTGGGGTCAGCAGTGAACTATAAATTTATGGACATTCATGCTAGGAGTAGATGCAACAAAACAGCGAGTAAGGGTACATTTCTAAAACTAGGGCAATTTCATCTCTCTTTTTTAAATTTAGAAATTTCATATATACTCAAACATGTTTTAAAAACATTGCACATTATGCATTCGATGATTGCACTTTAAGTATATATAAAAATTAATAATAAAAATAGGATGATATATGAAAATTAATCCTTAAAACTAGAACATCAAACTTCCTACAGAGCTAGGATATTCTATCCGAAAATCCGGGTGGGCCAAAAGAAAATAACCATATACAAGGTCATTGCATATTCTAAACTTCAGTATTAATGAGAATTAAAATATGAAAATAAATAATATTGCTATCATAGCCATTCATGATTTTAAATATGAAAAATTAATAATATTACTATCTTAGCCATTCGCAAGTTAATATTTAAAAGATGACATGATCAAGTGGTCCGGGTATTATTCTTAGCCATTCACGATTTAAACTTCATTAATTTGAAACGCTCAACATTTAAAATACTAAATCATAACGTCATTAGTATCTAGCAAATGCTTTGATGGGCCATTGCCAACCCTAAGGCTCACTCGGCTCCGTCCCTAGAAACTGCCCGAATTTACCGAGCACTCAAACAACCAATTCTCTAATAATCAAGCCTTTAAAATAAGCACATATATACCCACGCCAACTTGTAAACACATATTGTTGTCTGTTTATATTTGTCAAGTAATGTTCGATATAATGATGGCTTACATATCAGTTCTCCAGCAGAAGCATAGGCACCATTGAACGACTTCGTAGACAGGAAATTGACTAGAATTCTAAACAAAGCAATTGACCTGCAATTTTTGAACAGCCAACAATGTCACATGATCACACTGTATGTGTTTCTTTAAGGTGACGAAGATGAAAACAGCTAACACACTTACCATCCGAAAGCTTGAAGAGAGTTGTAAACAAAGAGATAAAGTTTTGAGCCACGAGGCTCACGACCAATTTGTTCCATGTCAGTAGAACTGTAGAAGACAAATCAAGTTGGTTCTAAAATGTAGGGGTTATACTGTTATTATTAATGAGCGGGTAGAATGGGTTGGCAGTTGGTATGTTGGGTCGTGTAAATCATAACTCATATTCAATACGGAAATTAGGAAAATCTTAACCACACAATTTTCATTTTATACTTTTATTTTATATAAATATAGACTAGTTATAATACCTGTGCACGCACAGGGTTTTTAAAATTTCGTTTTAATTATGTATTATTATCGATTAAGAAATAATCACTTAACATGTTTCAATTGGTTTTACTTGGTGGACTAAAAATAAACAATCATATGTATATATGTTATAATCTACCTATTATTTTAGGAGAATGCTTTTGGATTAAAAATTATATTTTACTATTTAAGCAAAATCACATGATGATACTTAACTTGACATGTTAGTGATATATGCTTTTAATTTTGCAAACCCATGCTATCAATTTACGATATGTTTTGTAATTGTGGTATTTCTTTTACTTATATTTTTATTAAAATATGTAGCATATTTAGATAGCTTTTAATATTGATTCATTTCTTTGATTATGAATAACCATCATACCAGGTTTACTAATGTACCTTTTTGTTTGGAAATTGCATTTTCATAAGTTTGTGCTATTTACATCTCATGTTTGATCATAAAATTACCAAATTAACATAAATGCTTATACTATAGCTTCTTTATTACATAAAGAGAAACAAAAAAAGATGTGATAGGTAGAACTCAAATTTAATCTTACGTTTATGTCTAATGTATAAAAATAATTTTTCTCTGAGGCCGAACTATATAAGGAAATTATAATTACTTGTATAAGTAAATTATAAATGCATGAAAAAAATGACAAAGAGTACATTCGCAAGTCTTTTAGGATTGTTTGGATCATTACCGACCTTTCACTTTAGTGCAAATTTCTTTACAATTGGCCTAGACCATCAAGGTAAAAGACACTCATATTTTAGACCGTTGGTTGATACCTATAGTGTTATTAATGACAACAAACACCTGCTAAGTTTCATTAACTCATTCAAAGACACCTGCTAAGAATTCCTACCATAAAATTCCCCATATAGGCACTAAAATACATCTTTGGTACATTAAAATACATTCACTTATTATCTAAATCAGCAACTCAACTTAATTATACATTCATACCTTGAGCAAGCGTAGAAAATCCTTCCATGACAATCATGTGTTGATACTTAATCCTCTTCTAAAAACGCACACAACAAATTGCATTACACTTTAGTGAGTGTGATAAGATCATAAAACTGCAAAAATCACTTACATGTTGCATTATAGTGAGGATAACAACAAAGTTAGTTATAACATCAAATAAGAAAACTTCAGATTAGAACTAAAGGGGTGTTTGATTATGCTTATTAAAGGTGCTTATTGGCTTATTCAATTACCATAACACAATAAGTTTATGATAAAGCTATAAGCTTTTTTGAGAAGCTTAGTAAAAAACTCTGAACTCACAACTAATTCTATCATAGCTTAGTGTGTTTATAGTAAAAACACAAATATTAAGTGTAGAAGTTTTCAATAAAACATTAAAAAAAAAAGTTACTAAAAGTTGGTGTGTATAACAAAAAAGTTAAACCATAAAAAAGGTTACTAAAAATTATCAGCTAGATAAGGCATAAGCCAAAGTTTTATTGAGGTCTCTTCAGATTCTATCGAGAAGCAAAAAGAGGGTAACACATAAATCATAAGTATAGAAGAATAGTATCTCACATCCGTGATTACCAACTCAATAACATTATCACATTATCGCAGTTTAGTAGCACATAATCAGCGTTAATGAAGTTCAAATATGCTTCGTAAAGTTTTTAAAATGTTTTTATGGATATTCATATATATATATATATATATATATATATATATATATATATATATATATATATATATATATATATATATATATATATATATATATATATATTAAATAACAATTTCATGAGTTGTTGTTATAAGTAAAATCGCATATATTTATTTTCATATCACAGTAACTCGTGCTTACCATTTAATATTTATATTCCAGTTACTAATAATTTAGCCGTATTTAATATTCAAACCCGTGTACGCATAAATTAAACTTTTAAATAGAATAACATGAATCCTTATTTAAAAAAAAAAATTCTAATGGATGAAAGTCTACAACTAATAATATTAAAACTAATTCGCATATTTACAAAATTTTATAATTTAAATAGATGAAAGTATGAAACTAATACTAATACTCATGTCATTTTAAACAAAGTTCATATTATAAAGTATAAGGGGTATAAAGTATAAAGGGTTATTTGTGTTTTTTCTAAAGTTATTAAAAAATATGAAAACTTGTAATTTTACACTTAGCTTCATATATTTTATGTAAAATTCAACCACTAAACTTTTATTAATTACTTCATCTTTTTTAAAAATTTTGTTTTAATAAATTTGACACCTATATTTTTATGCATTTTTTTTCTTAACCAAATTTCTCCACCAAATTTATTAAGTTTGAATTAAATCATTTTAATTTTGACTTTCTATTAACCAACATATTGCTCGATTTCGCCTACGTGGCAAAATCGAGTTCTCCTATTGGTCTAATTTATTTTTCAATGAGAAGGGTTTTTCAAAAACACTCCGAAATGATGTAATTCTTTTATTATATAAAAGATTACGAGCTAGATATTTGGAGCATGATTTTGTAAATTTTAAGTGTAAGATTTTCATATTAGTTTTTTTTAATTGATTACAGATTTTACACAAGTTCGAATATCACAACTTACATTTTTTGCGTATAACTTTTCATAGGTTTTCAAATGTAACAGATCCCCACAGAACTTAAATAAAATTAAAAAAATAATAAAAAAATAAAATAAGAAGAAGTTATTATTAATATTACATTAAAGTTGATGGGTTCACTAATAAACTTGTGCATTAGGCTATGGCTATGTTTGGCGTAAAGCTTTTTAGAGATTTTTGAGGAGATGAGCGGTGAGCAATGAGCTTTCTGATTTTTAATGTTCGTTTGGCATGAGAGCTGTGAGCTTTGCTATTTTTAGGAAAACTCATTTTTCCAATGTTTCTTTATGAAGCTGTGAGCGGTGAGCAGTGAGTTGTGGCTACTGCTAATAGCTCACAGCTACTGCACTGCTACTGCTCACAGCTACTTTTGCCAAACATAGCCTATATTTGGCGCTGAGCTGTTTTGAGTTTTTGAGGCGATGAGCGGTGAGAAATGAGCTTTTTGATTTTTAGTGTTCGTTTGGGAAAAGAGCTGTGAGCTTTGCTATTTTTTAGGAAAGTTTGTTTTTTCAATGCTTCTTTAAGAAGCAGTGAGCGGTGAGCTGTGGCTACTCAGCTGCTGCTCACAGCTCACTACTATTACTCACAGCTACTTTTACCACACCTTTAACCTATAAGAGCATCCAGTATGATATTTTTAAAAAGTTTACAAAATGTCACATTAATAATTTTTAGATTTTTTAATATTACAAACCTACATTTACTAGTATAAACATTTACAACTTCATAACATGTCTTATATAATATAATATATGCATTAAATGTATTAAAACAATGATTCAAACCCGCGTGTTACTTCGGAATGTTATATACAATAGTATTGCTTTAGCTGAAAGATTGCACAGTAAAGTCGTATGACGTTTTATAACTTAAAGAGACTAACAGAAAGCTCAAAAACATACTTTGATCAATACAAATGTTACTTTAATCCTTTCATGTGAGTTTCTCAATCAGTACCTAATGAATTCAACATTTAGTGTCTTTTAATCATTCATTCACATAAAGATAACAATGCTTATATTTATAAAAAGCAACAAACATTTATCCAAATTCTTCTTCTCTCTTTTTTAAAACTAAAATATCTTCTAAATAGTAAATCGTTAAGTAAAAAAAAATAAAAAAATGCACCATCACGACGAGTATTTTTTTTTTCTAGTTACGTCAGAAAAAATCACATGTGATTTCATAAATCACAAATCACATGTGATAGACGTAACTGAAAAAAATTCGTCGAAAGTATATAGAAGTGCCACTCAAAGATGATTTAATTCTCGTCGCAATGGTATGATATATTTTGCGTAACGATTAATGGTTTATGAGATATTTAATTTTAAAAAAAATAAGATATGAAAGTGGTTTTTTTATTTGATGAAAAACTAAAAAGCTAGAATTAGTTCATTGGGTCTTTAATAAGGGCCTGTTTGGTAAGCTTATGTAACATAAGCGCATTTGAGCTTATATTTCATAAGCCTCAATTTTCTGGCTTATTTTGAGATTTGTGAGCTTATATAAGTTTATTATTACTTATATAAGCTCACAAGTCTCAAAATAAGCCGAAAATTAGGGCTTATGAAACATAAGCCGAAATCGGCTTATGTTTCATAAGCCCTAATTTTTCGGCTTATTTTGAGACTTGTGGGCGTATATAAGTTTATTATATCATAATAAACTTATATAAACCAACAAATCTCAAAGTAAGCCAGAAAATTGGGACTTATGAAATATGTTTTATAAGCTTAGAGCATAAGGTATAATAAGTAAACCCACGTTAAATCTTAACTTCCCGGCGTTAACGGGTGCGTTAATGTACCGTCTGTCTGCGTTATTGCCACGTTAACGTGCCTTGTTAACACAATGACGCGGCGTTAAACTTGAAGTACTAACAAAAAAAAAATCACTTTGGCTCCTCCCAACGTATTTCTAGCCGTTACATTTAAAGAAAATCGTTTTACCCCCTAACGTATTTCAAACGGTAATAAACGGCTACATTAAAAAAAAAAAAAAAAAAAAAAAAAAAAAAA
>LBNU01032914.1:117816-128499 GCA_014162995.1 Artemisia annua
TCCAACCAAACCGTGTTTATCATATCCCTACACCTTACGTTACAACCCTTTGGAAAGCCCTCTTTGATAGTTTATCTTAGGTGCTTACGCCTAGTGGAGGAGTAATTGATCCTCTCCCAAGCCTATGGTAATCTATTTGCTATGACAGGTAGTGAGTGTTATTTTCCGTTTTCATTTATGAGATATTATTCTATGACATTTGAGAGATGAGAGAATCCAAACACTATTTGTGAGGTGCTAGTGTATGATTTCCGTGCTTGTTATCATAGGTTTTCAAATGTAACAGATCCCCACAGAACTTAAATAAAATTAAAAAAAATAATAAAAAAATAAAATAAGAAGAAGTTATTATTAATATTACATTAAAGTTGATGGGTTCACTAATAAACTTGTGCATTAGGCTATGGCTATGTTTGGCGTAAAGCTTTTTAAAGATTTTTGAGGAGATGAGCGGTGAGCAATGAGCTTTCTGATTTTTAGTGTGCGTTTGGCATGAGAGCTGTGAGCTTTGCTATTTTTAGGAAAACTCATTTTTTCAATGTTTCTTTATGAAGCTGTGAGCGGTGAGCAGTGAGTTGTGGCTACTGCTAATAGCTCACAGCTACTGCACTGCTACTGCTCACAGCTACTTTTGCCAAACATAGCCTATATTTGGCGCTGAGCTGTTTTGAGTTTTTGAGGCGATGAGCGGTGAGAAATGAGCTTTTTGATTTTTAGTGTTCGTTTGGGAAAAGAGCTGTGAGCTTTGCTATTTTTTAGGAAAGTTTGTTTTTTCAATGCTTCTTTAAGAAGCAGTGAGTGGTGAGCTGTGGCTACTCAGCTGCTGCTCACAGCTCACTACTATTACTCACAGCTACTTTTACCACACCTTTAACCTATAAGAGCATCCAGTATGATATTTTTAAAAAGTTTACAAAATGTCACATTAATAATTTTTAGATTTTTTAATATTACAAACCTACATTTACTAGTATTAACATTTACAACTTCATTATATGTCTTATATAATATAATATATGCATTAAATGTATTAAAACAATGATTCAAACCCGCGCGTTACTTCGGAATGTTATATACAATAGTATTGCTTTAGCTGAAAGATTACACAGTAAAGTCGTATGACGTCTTATAACTTAAAGAGACTAACAGAAAGCTCAAAAACATATTTTGATCGATACAAATGTTACTTTAATCCTTTCATGTGAGTTTCTCAATCAGTACCTAATGAATTCGACATTTAGTGTCTTTTAATCATTCATTCACATAAAGATAACAATGCTTATATTTATAAAAAGCAACAAACATTTATCCAAATTCTTCTTCTCACACTCTTTTTTAAAACTAAAATATCTTCTAAATAGTAAATCGTTAAGTGAAAAAAAATAAAAAAATGCACCATCACGACGAGTATTTTTTTTCTAGTTACGTCAGAAAAAATCACATGTGATTTCATAAATCACAAATCACATGTGATAGACGTAACTGAAAAAAATTCGTCGAAAGTATATAGAAGTGCCACTCAAAGATGATTTAATTCTCGTCGCAATGGTATGATATATTTTGCGTAACGATTAATGGTTTGTGAGATATTTAATTTAAAAAAAATAAAATATGAAAGTGGTTTTTTTATTTGATGAAAAACTAAATAGCTAGAATTAGTTCATTGGGTCTTTAATAAGGGCCTGTTTGGTAAGCTTATGTAACATAAGCGCATTTGAGCTTATATTTCATAAGCCTCAATTTTCTGGCTTATTTTGAGACTTGTGAGCTTATATAAGTTTATTATTACTCTACAATATACTTCTATTAACCAAAAAAAAAATGTCGGGAGGCAACAACAACAACAACGAATCATTTATGAATCTCCTCGGTGGGTGGAATAACCCATACGCGGGTTCATCTTCAAATCCGAATTAGAATAACCCAAACCAATTTGGTATGTCGAGTCAAGAAGTTTTCCAACAACATCAAGCAATGCAATATTAGCAAGTGATGAGACGAAAAGTGTTACGCTTTTAGGGGGTCATTTAATCCCTAATTCGTATAAATGTGATCAAATATTGCCCTAAATCGTTCCTTTTGTCATTTTAGGTACTTTTGATAGGAATTCTGGAAAACATGCATATTTGGACGTTTTGGGAGCATAAAAGTGAAGAAAACGACAAAGTCTCAAAAGATGCAGAAATTACAACCTGACGGCGTCAGAGTCACAAGGTGACGCCGTCAGCAACCCTTGACAAAAGAGTGGAAACCAATTATCAAATGACGGGCCAGAAAGATTTTTGAGATTAACACCTGACGCCGTCAGGTGTTAGAAGATGTAGGCCGTCAGGTTATGATTTAAAGAGTGACGACCCAGAGAGGAATAGAGAGTGACGGCGTCAGAAGTGGATCTAGGCCATCCGAGAAACCTAATGGCGGCGAGCTGACGGCGTCAGCCTCTATAACCTGAAGCCGTCAGAATAAAAAATCTATATATAGTTTTCTATTTTTCATTCATTAAGTGTGGAACTTTGTGGAGAACTTTTGGCACCAAACCCTAGACGAATTTTCTGTACTTTTTAGGGTTTCCAACCCTTGGAACCCTCATGCTTAATTAAAGATAAGTCTTCACTTTAATTCAATCAATATGTCTATGTGTTGGTTGATTATCTCTTTTGCTTGTCTTTTAATTAACATGTGTAGCTAAATTCTCTTGTGTTTGCTTAGATCTAATGAAACCTAACTATTAATTATTGGTTAATTGATGTGTTGTTGTTTGTTGGGATGATTGTTCCATCAATGTTAGGCTCAAGAAAACTGGCCAACCTCCTTTATGGTAACGTGCTTGAACGTCTTGGGAAACATGTAGCCAAGGCATACTAGGCTATTAAGGTAGTATTTAACGCATGAGCCACTGTTTACAATCCCTATGGTTGTGCCGTGCATGGCATAGGAGGAGATAAGAGCTCATAGAATTGGAGAGATATGTATGCCACTCCATGAGTTATTAGGAATACACCCTTCATCCACACAAGTAACATACATATCAATTAACCGGTAAAAGATAGTTAGGGAGTAATGAAGTCTAAGTAAACACAACTTTTCTCCATATAGTTTTCACAACCAAATAGTTTAGTTATTTTATTTTATTTGCAATTGTAGTTATTTTGGGTTAGTTGACTAGCAACTAATTCCGCCCACTCCTTCAAAACCGAGATTTTACTTGCTTTCCTAAAAATATAAAAATACAAAAAGAATCTTCCTTCACCCTTAGACCTATTAGAGTAGTTTTTCTGTCCTAACGAACACTATTCCCTGTGAGAGAACGATCAATCCCCCGTACTTACCACTATCCTATACTACATCGGTCAGGTACACTGCCTGGTGGGGTTGTAAGCCTCTTGAGATCCCTCGAGAGGTAAAACCTGTTGTAAGGTCACAAAACCACGCATCAGTAAGAAAGCCAACAAAACACCCTAAACTCCGATTTCCAAAATCTACAATTCACACAACAATCACAACATTCACAAACCAAAACAAATGAAGTTCCCGAAACACCTACTTCTCCACCAAAGAAATTCAAAACGTGGTGGTAAACGAAAGTCCAAAAAATCCAAAGACCCCGAACCAAAACGAGGACAATGAAGAAAACGAGACCAACGTGCATATACGTTGGACTCCAAGTGAGGAAAAATTATTTGCCGAGTGTTATGTGGCCGCTTCCAAGGATCCACGTGTCGGGCGTACCCAAGATCGCGATACGTTTTGGCAACGGGTACAACGTGAGTTCAATAGAAAACAATTTCAAAACCGCAACAAGGATATGCTCTAAGGCAAGTGGAAAACGTTGACCGTGATTGTAATAAGTTCAACGCTTATTTCAAACGGGCGCAACATAATAAAAAAAAAGTGGGGAAAGTGAGGTGGATATCCTCAAACGGGCGAGACAAACGTATCTTGACGAGCACAGAGCCGCGCCGTTTAGGAACGAGGATGCTTGGGATGTTTTGCGTAAACATCAAAAATGGAACGCGCCAGAGCGGGTTGATTTAATCGGCGACATCCCAAGCTAAACAAACAAGGCTTTGTTTGGTCATGATGAACAACCACGTCCCACTGGACAAAAACGTGCTTCGAAGAAAGCCAAATCCGAGACAACGACAAGCACCGGGGGAACGAGTACAGGAGGATCTTTTTCGTCGGTCCAATTCGGGGAGCTGGTGCAACAAGAGTATCGTTTAAAACGTGAAGATGTGGCCAAGGTGTATCGGGCGGCCGCCGAAAAAGATGAAACACTAATGAACAAGAGTTTGAATTTTTGTTACTCGACACTACCGGCAAGCAGGGACGGAGCCAGGACTAAAGATGACCGGGTGCACAAAAAAAATTGAACAATAATACTAGAAACATATTTCGATGGACCGGGTGCATTTAAGATGACTTTAGAAAAAATCGATGTTTTTTTCAGAAATTAACACTACATTGAAAAAATTCATTGGGTGCACGGGCACCCGCGGGAACCCCCTGGCTCCGTCCCTGCCGGCACGGATCCAAACTACATGCGTTTGATCAATATAGAAAATTACCGAATCATCGAAAAATATGGGTTGGAAAAGCGTCAAGAATGAATAATTGTATTGTGTGGAAAACTGGAAGATGGGGGGAGGTTGAATAGTTATACGTCTTTTTGATTTATTATGAAAACCTTTGTTTTACTTTTAAAAACCTTTGATTCGATATTATGTGAATTCAAGTCTTGCACAATATAAACAATTATAACTAAGTACTAAAGTTATAATAATGTAAGTAAAATTATAAGTAAGAGATGGAGAGATCAAACCGCGACACAAAGGATTTATACTGGTTCGGCTACGAAGCACCTCTTCGCCCTACTCCACTCCCCGAGCACCTAACGCGAGAGTTTTCTTCACTATGTCAACAAGCTCCCTTATGGCGGAGAAAACCTTACACGCTTCCGCTTACACCAATTTAACGACACAAAGCTAAATGTCGAGTTCTAATCCTAGCTAGAACCAATCTCACGACTTTAAACACTACACAACTTCTTCACAACTTCACACAACCTTTACGACTTAATTCTACTTCTTCACACCACTACTTCTTCCCGACTTAGTTCTAGTTCATCACACCACTACTTCTTCACGACTTAGCTCTAGTTCTTCACACCTCTACTTCTTCATGACTTAGCTCTAGTTCTTCACACAACTATTTCTTCTTCACAACTCTACCAACTAACTCACCAATTTAATCTACTTACTTATATTCACAACTATCTAACAAGTATACACACCTTTACACAAATGAATGATTTACAAATTATAACACATAAACAACTTAGATAGTGAGGACACACTAAGTTGCAATACTTCTAGTCTTGATGGATAGAAGTATTCTTCTCTTCCACTTGAATGGTTGAAGCTTGGATCACTTGGAAACAAAAGCTTAAGATTGTATGATCAAAGGATTTAAAAGGATATGTAGGAGGATTAAGAACAGAAAGTTTTGAGTGCAAAAGGTGAGGAAAAAATCCAGAAATGAACCAGTATTTATATGCAAAATTTATAGCTGGAGGAGCGGGGCCGGTCCCCTTAATTAGTAGCCGCCCCCTTAAATATTAAGAGGGCCGCCCCCTGAACGAGTATAAATTTTGTCTTTTAACGGGGAAGGTTTTTCTGGAACATTTTTGCCATTTTTGATTGAAAATTTGAATTCATATATTTATAACGAATTTAATATATTTATTTAATACCAAAAATGATTTTCTAAAAGATATAAAATGTTTGTGACATTTTATAAAAAATTTAGTGATTAAGTAAATGTTCCTTTGATCATAAAATGCATTAGCCATTTTGTTTATTCATACCTTAAGTGATTAAGTTGTTAAAATGAATATTTACGGCTAAATACTTGTTTACTTCATAATCTTACGTTTAATGATTTTACATTTTGTGATTATCAAAACGTAGAGATATCGAAATATATTAATAACGTTTTTAGGCATTATTTATATCAACATATTGTGTTGTGTGTTATACTTGTTCACTTCATAATCTTACGTTTAATGATTTTACATTTTGTGATTATCAAAACGTAGAGATATCGAAATATATTAATAACGTTTTTAGGCATTATTTATATCAACATATTGTGTTGTGTGTTTTTTTTTTTTTTTTTTNGACCAAACATGTAACTTATTAATGAAGTGGGTTAACGAAAGCTAGTAAAAAAGCCTAAATCGGCTGAAAAATTTTGTTGGGCGCCTTTTTTTGCAAGAAAAAAAGAAGAGTACCCTGATTGGAAACGGACTCTAAGTTTAGTGTCTTTTTGTGCCATTTGCCCTATAGAATATAAGCAAATCCAAACACTATTTATTGAAGTGCTTATTTTGAAGCAGCTTATACGTGCTTAATTATAAGCAGAAAAAATATCAGGTGTGTTTTTATTTGAAGCCGCCACGAACCTTTCTCACTCTTTGATTACTCATAGGTAAAACAAAATTGCACCCAGTATGGATTGATTAGATGAGTGATCCAAAATTGGCTTGTATTTGCTGTAACATGTTGTAATCCTTCCCTCTGGCAATCTGCTAGAGTTTTATTAATATATTGTTCTAAAAAAAAAAAAAAAAAAAAAAAAAAAAAAAAAAAAAAAAACCCAAAACCCCTATTTATTTTTTTTTTTTTTTTTTTTTTTTTTTTTTTTTTTTTTTTTTTTTTTTTTTTTTTTTTTTTTTTTTTTTTTAATATGTTGATCGAATTAATGTTATGGCTTTAAATAAATGGAGTATTCGTTTAAGTTTATGGGTTGAATTTGGAAATAATTGAGGTAAAGTTGAGTTAATGTGAGTTATTGTAAAGGGTGTTTTTTTGTGAGTTAAGGTGAAAAGGTTAAAGCTGATTTAGGGGTGAGCAAACGGATCGGATGAACCGGACCGAACGAAAAAACCGACCGGACCGGCCGAACCAAGACCGGACCGATCACATTCGGTCCGGTCTCGGTCTAGGTTTTTTCATAATTTCGGTCTCGGTCCGGTCCGGCTTAAAAACCGGACATTTAGCCTATTTGGATCGAGACCGGACCGACCACATTCGGTCCGGTCTCGGTCTAGGTTTTTTGCCAGATTCGGTCTCAGTACGGTCCGGTTTTTCTCAGTCTGGTCGGTTTTCACCCGATGAGCAGCCTTAAGCTGATGTGGCGTTGATGTGACGGTGTGTTAAAGTTCAACTTTGTGTTACATTTATACCTTATGCTCTTAGCCAAAAATGCTCTAAATTTTGGGTCCGGAAACTTTCCTCTATACAAATTAAACATGTAGTCTTTTTATGTAAATCTATCACCATGAATAATTCTATTGATGACGTATAGTCTATACTCGGGTCACGAACCCGAGCATTAGACGTCACTAACATTTAAGCCCAATACGTGTGAGCTACTATGATAACGGTTTGGGCTCACGAGGTCCAAACCCAAAGTTATTTATGGATTAGATATAGGATATCTCCTATTAGGTAGATATATATCGAATATCCGATATCGGCGGATACGCCGAAGAGTGAGGAACACGCAACTGATAAGGTTTCGTGTGTATATATATAGGGTATCATAGCTCTCGTTAAAGGTACGACTTATAACCCTAACTCTTCACATAACCCTAAATCGATTACTTACTCTCACGCCGGAGGATAATCGTGGGAGACAATCCCACGATAAGCCTAACGGTGTTTGTTTGCTCTCTTAGTGCGCATGTCTCAAGCATTAAGATCTAATTGGTACGAGAACAGGAACCCAAACAAGGAACGCCCAACTTTTGTATCAACAAGTGGCGTCATCCGTGGGACCCTACACTAAGAACTAGAATGACGAAACACAAAAACTCAGGCCAGCGGACTCCGCAGTTGGAAAAAACACGTGGTGACCCCACAAGGAAGAACCACCAAGATTCAACCTCTAGGCAGACCTCTGGGACAACCAGCGTGCCTAGTCATCAAGCATCGGGCCCAACCCTAATTCTCCCAACGGTAGAATTGCCCGCAGGGACCACCCAAACTACTACGGTAGTCCCAAGCACTGAAGAACTTCAGCGTACTCTCTTCAATACCCCCCAACAAACGGCACCCAACGTGGACAACACTGTGCCGCCAGGCGCGCCTAACCAGGATAGGAGGCCTAATACGGAAGCAGAGATCGTTGCGCTGGAGGAGGATACGCCTGAGTTGACACTAACTAATTTTGTGTCTCAAAATTACGAAGCATGAACTAACCTCATGCAAGAGGAGGCAAGAAGAAGGTCAAGTCAGAGCCTACAAGCCCGGCTTAACTTCAACGAAACATCCCCACCTCGTTACCAGGANGTGGACAACACTGTGCCGCCAGGCGCGCCTAACCGGGATAGGAGGCCTAATACGGAAGCAGAGATCGTTGCGCTGGAGGAGGATACGCCTGAGTTGACACTAACTAATTTTGTGTCTCAAAATTACGAAGCATGAACTAACCTCATGCAAGAGGAGGCAAGAAGAAGGTCAAGTCAGAGCCTACAAGCCCGGCTTAACTTCAACGAAACATCCCCACCTCGTTACCAGGAGCGCGAAAACAATGAGAGGCGTACCAATGTCCACGCTAGACTTGGTACAACATCCGACTCACAATACTCGGAGGATTATGAAGACAATGAGAGGCGTACCAGTGTCCACGTTAGACTTGGTAATCGCAGAATCCAAGATAGACTTGGACAGCAACGCTCACCGAGCGAGAGCTCTTCAAGGTCTGGAAGCAGAAGAGCTCATGATAGGCGGGGGAGACAAATTTCCCCAAGCGAAAGTCCCTCAAGTTCAGACTCTGAGGAAAAACGGTGCAAGCGCCGCAAAAGGGATGGATCTTCCTCAATGGACTCCTTGGACAACGAGGACACTGGAAGTCCAGAGGAAGACATCGCGAGGAAGAAGACGAAGATATATCTCTTCCTTGGCGTCGCCAAAAGATTGATGCATTTACACGACGCATCAATGATTATTCAGATCACAAGAAAAGGCGCATACCCGCCAATGTTAAAACATATGATGGAACGGGTGATCCTGATGACCACCTAAAAATTTTCGAATCCGCAGCTACTATCGAAAATTGGCCACAACCTGTGTGGTGCCATATGTTCAACTCCACATTAGTGGGGAATTCGCGAACCTTGTTTAGCAAGCTTCCACGAAGAAGCATAAACGGGTTTGAAGAGTTGCGAAAAGCATTCCGCTTGAATTTCACTCAGAGAAAGAAGTGCGCCAAAAACCCTGTGGAATTGGCAAGAGTAAAACAGCGCCAAGGGGAATCAACGAGTGCTTACATGGAGCGCTTTAAAGATGAATGCATACACGTCAAAGCGTGTCCTGAAGTACTAAAAATTTCAGGGTTCATGAATGGGATTAATAACTTAGAACTCATTAAGAAATTAAATGATAAGGTTCCCCAAACCTTTGATGAACTAATGAAGCGCACAAGGTCCTTCGTCCAAGGAGAAGCTGCCGCCGCAGATAGCAAGAAAGGATATTCGAATTACAGACCGCAAGAACAGTCAAGGAGACAATCCAATGACCAGAGCGGTAATCGTAATAAAAGCTATCGCAATGATGGGGGCACACGGGGAAACGACAAGTATACCCCATTGATAAAAACTCCAAGAGAGATATTTGCAACAGAAGGCGCAAACTTCCCTAAACCCCCACCAATGCGCACCCCAGAAGGAAAACACACAGGGAATGGATATTGTGAATATCACGGACAGAAGGGCCACACCACAAATGAGTGCGTCCAATTGCGCCAACTAATTAACAAATTAGTGAAAGAGGGCAGAATGGACCACTTAGTAAAGAACATCAAAGATGGGAAAGACAGACAAAATACCGTGGATAAAAAGGAAGCACCTAAAGATAAAGCTGATACAATATACATGATACAATCATGGCAACGGAAAGTAAAGCAAAAAGTCAGCCAAAGGTTTTCTTCCGGTTATGAAATCTCTTTTCCCACTTTGACTGCGGACAACGCAGTGGCGGAGCCACTCACCATCGAAATAAATGCGGGGGGTCACGACATCCACCGTATGTACGTTGATGGAGGAGCATCCGCAGAGATAATGTACGAACATTGTTTCAAGAGATTACGACCCGAGATACAAAGCCAGCTAGTCCCCGCCGCGACATCATTAACGGGCTTTACAGGAGAAAAAATATGGCCAATAGGACAACTACGGCTGCTAGTTATGGTCGGTAATAAAGAGTACTCCACAAAAGCGTGGATGAACTTTATGGTGATTAGATCTCCCTCGCCATACAATGGCATTATCGGAAGATCGGGAATATCAGCCTTGCGCGCAGTGCCATCCACAGCACATGGGATGCTCAAATTCCCAGTAGAAGGTGGCATCGTCACCCTCTACAATAACATGTGCCACCTGAAGAATGCAACACGGTTACATGTGAAACGACACACGCTCCAGAACATGGCGCAGCCAAGATACCGAACATAAAAGTAGCAATTCACCCCGATTACCCTGAACAACAGGTATCAATCGGGGGCTCGCTGTCAGACAAAGGAAAAACATCCGTGTGCGCACTCTTGCAAAAGAATCTGGATGTCTTCGCATGGGAGCCAAAGCACATGACTGGCGTACCTCGGTCAATCTCAGAACACAAG
>LBNU01032914.1:136817-152063 GCA_014162995.1 Artemisia annua
TTATTATTATTATTATTATTATTATTATTATTATTATTATTATTTTTAAAGGATAACAGAGATGAAGACATACACACTTACCATCCTATAGCTTGAGCAGAGTTGTAAAAGAAAAGATAAAGATTCGAGACACGACCCATTTGTTTGATATCAGTGGAAGACAAAGGAAGTTGGTTTTAAAATGTAGCAGAAATTAATGAGCGGGTGGTGGGGAGTTACTAGTTAGCCATGTAAATCATGTGGTGGTGGTGGTTGTTTGTTACACATCCGCTCGTGTAGGACGCGTCATATAAGAGATCCACAATGGTTCAAATGGGTAACAAATGTATTAATTGTGTTAGAATTTATAAAGAGGTTTAAGAATTATGACCTCTTCATGCCACATACACATGAAATGAGTATCTATTATGATTGAAATAAAAATAAATCTTTTCTTCTTTTTTAGACCTTTTCATAAACCCACCATAGTGAATAACTAAAACTTTTGAGAAAGACTTATGTTTGTCAAGTGTCTGAGGTTTCTTCCCATTTGATAATAACTATAGTGAATATAAGTTTATAAAATCAAAAGGTCTAAAATTAATTGATGTATTAAAGGTTTATCATAGTAGATGCTCTAACAAAAATAGTATGCATTAAATGCATTAAAGGCTTCAAGTCATTAAAGACTTAGAGCATTGTGGATGCTCTAAATGGTACACTATTTAAGATAGGTCGGTACAGTTGTTGTTAATAGGGCGTCTTGTCCACCGCCACATTAGCATATACCTTCTACACAACTTTGTATAGACAAAAGTTCATTTGCTTACTATTATTTTAATGTCTGCTGAGAGATAAATCCACACCATCCATTTACTTTGATCTAATTATGAAGATTAATCTAAGATTTAATTTTATAAATCATTTTACCCCTTATCTATATAAGTTATAATTTTTTTTTTGTTTTTTTTTTGTTTTTTTTAAATATCACATTTATTTTCACACACATAAGTGTGTGTCTCTCTCAATAACTTTCCAGCTTCTTTATCACCTACCCCAAAGTTAGTAACTGCCAATCACCATCACCATCACCATTCCGATCATCAACATCACCTCCCAATCACCATCACCATTCCGATTATCATCTCATCATCCCCCAAAGTTATCATCCTCTTTTATGGCTTTCCTTTGATTTAAATGAACCGTTTTAATTCAGAAGCTGATTTGATTGATATTTTTGAGGTTGATAATGCTATTGAGTTGATTGATAATTATGTGGATCAAGTTGTTTAACATTTCTTGTGATCAAGTTGTACACCAAGGTGATGAAATGTCTGAGCGAAAAATATTTGATAATCTTGTTATCTGCTCCTGTAATTTTGCTTCTTAATTAAGCCGTTAGTTGAATTTTTGTTTTTACCTGAATTTTTGCTTATTAATCAGACATAATGCTATTTTTATGTCTGATTGCTGTTTTGTATCTCATATCACTTGTGATATTTTGTTAAAAATGATGCAACACTTGGGTTTGATTTTGATGTTTATACTACTTGTTTTACGAAAGCATGTTAAGTGTTAGAACTTACAGATTAGTATTATAACTGAGGGATAAATCCCCACCATTCTTTTAGTTTGATCTAATTGTGGGATTAATCTAAGATTTAATTTTATAAATCATTTTACTCCCTATCTATATAAGCCTTTTTTTTAATTCTTCTTTCATCACATTTATTTTCACACACATAAGTGTGTGTCTCTCTCAATAACTTCCCAACTTATTCATCACCTACCCCAAAGTTAGTAACCGCCAATCACCATCACCATCACCATCATCATTTCGATCATCATCACCATTCCGATCATCAACATCACCTCCCGATCACCATCACCATTTCCGATCATCATCTCACCATCCCCCATAGTTATCATCCTTTTTTATGGCTTTCTTTTGATTTAGATGAACTATTTTGATTCAGAAGCTGATTTGATTGATATTTTTGTGGTAGATAATGCTGTTGAGTCGGTTGATAATTATGTGGATCAAGCTGTTTAACATTTCTTGTGATCAAGTTGCACACCAAGTGTTTGATGAAATGTCTGAGTGAAAAATATTTGATAATCTTGTTATTTGCTCCTTTAATTTTGCTTATTAATTAAGCTGTTAGTTGAATTTTTTTACCTGAATTTTTGCTTATTAATCAGACATAATGCTATTTTTATGTCTGATTGTTGTTTTATATCTGGTATCACTTATGATATTTTGTTAAAAATAATGCAACACTTGGGTTTGATTTTGATGTTTATATCACTTGTGATATTCTGTTAAATTTTCTGAAATATCACAAGTGACAATAGTGTTCTCATGTGGTTTTCTTGCTGCAAACCTATTTGCATACTCTATTATCGACTTATTTTGATCATTCATTTCATGAAAAAAGGATCTTTACAGTGTATCTCATTCTCATGTTGTTCATCTTTTTGGAGGAACCTTTGATATCACAGGTGATATCTCAGATGTGTCGGCTTTTTCTTTTTGTTGAATCAGTAGTGGTAATGGAGGAACATGTTATATCACAGGTGATATCACGTGTGATATCACGTACTAATCAATGATCAATGTTCAATCCCAACCTCTTTTGTTACCTCTATTAATGCACTGTCGTTATCACGAATATTCATTTATAATTCTTGACTTTTTCTTTCAACTACTTGTATAACGGTATTATTACTTAGAACTAATATAGGGTCTCTTACAAACACAATCACATGACATGGGAACATGTGATTGCTTCTCAACTTGTGCATCCCTCTCTTAGGCGTTTCGTCGAACACCTTCCATGAAAGCGCATTAACTTACATATTAGTGCATTAACTTATGATGAGTCATTTGGAGTTCTACAAAAATATTTATACTTGTTTTACGAAAGCATGTTGAGTGTTATAACTTACAGATTAGTGTTATGTCACAAGTGATACTGCATTGAGAAAAAAAAGTTTGTAGAAAGTATATGAAAGTGTCCCTCTAATGAAAGATAATTAAATGCTTGTTAGATGGTGTATTTTTTTGGGTTAACGGTTTTTGAGATATGTAATTAAAAATGAAATATGAAAGTGGGTTTTAATTAAAAAACGGTCATTTGTCATGCTTGCGGAGAAAAAGGACACTATGCAAATAGATGTCAAAAGAAAAATACTGATGGTGCTCAGGGAAGAGCTTATATGTTGAGGAATAGGAATGACCAAGAAAATCCGAGCATAGTCACGGACTTAGGATCTAACTCTTTGCCTTAGGTATCTATTCTCACCCTCACACACTAACTCTAGTTAAAATCTCGGTACGAGATTTTCTTTTAGGATGGGAGACTGTAGCAACCCACTAACTTCCCCACTAGTTTCCCATAGGTTAGCTAAGCCCTACTAACTTAACTTAGGCCCTCACTAAGCATTATCTAGGTTCGGTATGCCTATATCTATTTCCCAAGTGAAATTTTTGCTTTACTATATCACTATTACCTATATATTTTCACCACACAACAATGTCATGATCAGTCCTCACAAAGTTTAAGGGTTTTTTTTTTTTTTTTTTTTTTTTTTTTTTTTTTTTTTTTTTTTAAATAAGGTAACATAGATGAAGACATACACACTTACCATCCTATAGCTTGAGCAGAGTTGTAAAAGAAAAGATAAAGATTCGAGACACGACCCATCTGTTTGATATCAGTGGAAGACAAAGGAAGTTGGTTTTAAAATGTAGCAGAAATTAATGAACGGGTGGTGGGGAGTTACTAGTTAGCCATGTAAATCATGTGGTGGTGGTGGTTGTTTCTTACACATCTGCTCGTGTAGGACGGGTCATATAAGACTATCCACAATGGTTCAAATGGGCAAAAGCTTTTTGTTATTCTTTGCAACAATAACTTATGATTAAATGAAAAGAAACCTTAGAGACCTGACAAATATCAAGTCTTTCTCAAAAGCTTTAATTAAGGGCATACACTATGGTGGGTTTATGAAAAAGTCTAAAAAAAGATAGAAAATGTTTATTTTTATTTCAACCATAGTGGACACTCATTTCATGTCTATGTGGTATGAAGAGGTCCTAATTCTTGAACCTCTTTATAAATTCAACACAATTAATGCATTTGTTTAAAAATACATTTTATAAACTTGCGAAGGTTTATACTATAGTGAATGTAGGTTTCAAAAGGTCTAAAATTAATTGATGTATTAATGTATAAACCTTTGAAAAAGGTTTATTATAGTGGATGCTCTAACAAAAGTAGTATGCATTAAATGCTTCAAGTCATTAAAGACTTGGAGCATTGTGGATGCTCTAAATGGTACACTATTTAAGATTGGTCGGTACAGTTGGTGTTAATAGGGCGTCTTATCCACCGCCACATTAGCATATACTTTCTACACAACTTTTTATAGACAAAAGTTCATTTGCTTAATATTATTTTAATGCCTACTTACACAACTTTTTATAGACAAAAGTTCATTTGCTTAATATTATTTTAATGCCTACTTACACAACTTTTTATAGACAAAAGTTCATTTGCTTGCTATTATTTTAATGCCTACTGAGAGATAAATCATCACCATCCATTTATTTTGATCTAATTGTGAGGATTAACCTAATATTTAATTTTATAAATCATTTTACTCCCTATCTATACTATCTATGTAAGCCTTTTTTTTATTTTTTTTATTTTTTAATATCACATTTATTTTCACACACATAAGTGTGTGTCTCTCTCAATAACTTTCGAGCTTCTTTATCACCTACCCCAAAGTTAGTAACCGCCAATCACCATCACCATCACCATTCCGATCATCAACATCACCTCCCGATCACCATCACCATTCCGATTATCATCTCATCATCCCCCAAAGTTATCATACTCTTTTAGGGTTATTACACACAAATGTTACTAAAGTTTTCAAAAAATTTGCTTTAAGTTACTATAGTTTTTTTTTGGTTCAAAGAGGTTACCATTGTTTGCGTGACCGGTTGTTTACGTTACTCCATATATTACAACTTATGATAGCAGGTAAAAAGTTACGAAATGGTCCTTGTGGGTTGTCGGGTTTAACAAATTTAGTCCTTAGATTTTTTTTTCTCGAATCCTCTCCTGTTTCCTTACTTTTTATATGTTTTTCTCGAATCCTCGCTTATGTTCTTGACTGTGGATGTCGATGAGCTAACTGTAAGTGTAATAAAATACATTCATTTGAGGTAATAAACAAAATCTGTGTATACGTACGTTTGAAAGCAACAATGTGCTTCTGCAGACGGCAGTTTTCGAATCAACAAACTGGATACGGACTCCATACAAGGTTTACGACATAATGAGACTACACACATACATTGCATTAAAACACATGCATGATCGATATATTTGAAAACAGTATTAATGCTTCTACATTTCATTAACCTCGCAGGGTAATGAGTTGTGAACATGGATAAGTAGCAATAATGAAGATCCAATGAATGTTTCTTCAAATCAATTTAACTAATGTACGTATTATTTAAAGGTATAACAAGCGAAATGTGCTTTGTGATATATTTGATTCATTCATTAGCAATCTCTGTGTAGCAAAAAAAAGGTTAATGAAATACAGTATGCGTTTGTCATATGAGTTATTGATTTCTTAATTAAATTAGACAAACTTGACGGATGAAAAAAAAAACTACTTAAGTCAGCAAGTGCATCACTGAATTCTGTGACACAACTTAACTACTGAAACATGTGTTTATCAAATGAGTTTATGATCTCATGATTCTATGTGAACAATATTACCCAAATTATGATAAGCGACTTAACTTGTTTAGCAAATCAAGTATAGATAGGAACGTTTTTGATTCAGAATGTTATCAAGAAATGAAAGAGATATAATGAATGAGATAGGAACGTTTTTGATTCGGTATAGATTTGGGACGGTTTTGATTCGTTTTTTATTCGATTTTGGGTCAATGTTATCAAGAAATTAAATAAGGCATGGTATACATATAAAATCAATTTACCGGGTTCATATGTAATACAATGGAATAAGGATACATGTATTTGATATAATCCAAGATATAACTTATATCGGGTCCTATACATTATCCGCAAAGTACTAACTTTGAAAACATTAATGACTTCCTAAGGACTAAATTCGTTATACCCGCCATGCCACAGGGACCAAAAATGTAAATTAAAGATAGTGAAAACCTGTTACACCCGGTAGCAAACTTTGGGAGTAACCTAATTAAACGAACACGTTTACATGAGTAACCTAATTAAACGAACCCGTTTACATGAGTAACCTCTTTGAACCAAAAAAAAACAATAGTAACTTAAAGCAAATTTTTTGGAAACTTTAGTAACATTTGTGTGTAATAACCCTTACAACCCTACTCTTTTATGGCTTTCTTTTGATTTAAATGAACCATTTTAATTCAGAAGCTGATTTGATTGATATTTTTGAGGTAGATAATGCAATTGAGTCGGTTGATAATTATGTGGATCAAGTTGTTTAACATTTCTTGTGATCAAGTTGCACACCAAGTGTTTGATGAAATGTCTGAGTGAAAAATATTTGATAATCTTGTTATCTGCTCCTATAATTATGCTTATTAATTAAGTTGTTAGTTGAATTTTTGTTTTTACCTGAATTTTTGCTATTTTTATGTCTGATTGCTGTTTTGTATCTGATATCACTTGTAATATTCTGTTAAAAATAATGCAACAGTTGGGTTTGATTTTGATGTTTATACTACTTGTGATATTCTGTTAAAAATGATGCAACAGTTGGGTTTGATTTTGATTTTTATATCACTTGTGATATTCTGTTAAATTTTCTGAAATTTCATAAGTGATAATAGTGTTCTCATATGGTTTTCTTGCTGCAAACCTATTTGCATACTCTATTATCAACTTATTTTGGTCATTCATTTCATGAAGAAGAATCATTGCAGTATATCTCATTCTCATGTTGTTCATCTTGTTGGAGGAACCTTTGATATCACGGGTAATAACTCAGATGTGTCGGCTTCTTCTTTTGTTGAATCAGTGGTGGTAATGGAGGAACATGTTATATCACAGGTGATATCACATACAAAACAATGATCAATTTTCAACCCCAACCTCTTTTGTTACCTCTATTAATGCACTGTGGTTATCACGATATTCATATATAATTCTTGACTTTATCTTCCATGTACTTGAATAATGGTATTATTACTTAGAACTAATATAGGGTCTCTTACAAACACAATTACATGACATGGGAACATGTGATTGCTTCTCAACTTGTTCATTCCTCTCTTAGGCGTTTCGTCGAACACCTTCCAAGAAAGTGCATTAACTTACGATTAGTCATTTGGAGCTCTACAAAAATATTTACTTGTTTTACGAAAGCATGATGAGTGTTAGAACTTACATATTAGTGTTATAACTGAGGGATAAATCCCCACCATTCTTTAATTTGATCTAATTGTGAGGATTAATCTAAGATTTAATTATATAAATAATTTTACTCCCTAGCTATATAAGCCTTTTTTTTTAATTCTTCTTTTATCACATTTATTTTCACACACATAAGTGTGTGTCTCTCTCAATAACTTCCCAACTTATTCATCACCTACCCCAAAGTTAGTAACCGCCAATCGCCATCACCATCATCATTCCGATCATCATCACCATTTCGATCATCAACATAACCTCCCGATCACCATCACCATTCCGATCATCATCTCACCATCCCCCAAAGTTATCATCCTTTTTTATGGCTTTCTTTTGATTTAAATGAACCATTTTGATTCAGAAGCTGATTTGATTGATATTTTTGTGGTTGATAATGCTGTTGAGTCGGTTGATAATTATGTGGATCAAGTTGTTTAACATTTCTTGTGATCAAGTTGCACACCAAGTGTTTGATGAAATGTCTGAGTGAAAAATATTTGATAATCTTGTTATCTGCTCCTTTAATTTTGCTTATTAATTAAGCTGTTAGTTGAATTTTTTTTACCTGAATTTTTGCTTATTAATCAGACATAATGCTATTTTTATGTCTGATTGTTGTTTTGTATCTAGTATCACTTGTGATAATCTGTCAAAAATGATGCAACATTTGGGTTTGATTTTGATGTTTATATCACTTTTGATATTCTGTTAAAAATGATGCAACAATTGGGTTTGATTTTGATGTTTATATCACTTGTGATATTCTGTTAAATTTTCTGAAATATCACAAGTGATAATAGTGACAATAGTGTTCTCATGTGGTTTTCTTGCTGCAAAGCTATTTGCATACTCTATTATCAACTTATTTTGGTCAATCATTTCATGAAGAAGGATCTTTACAGTGTATCTCATTCTCATGTTGTTCATCTTTTTGGAGGAACCTTTGATATCACAGGTGATATCTCAGATGTGTCGACTTCTTCTTTTTGTTGAATCAGTGGTGGTAATGGAGGAACATGTTATATCACAGGTGATATCACGTACTAAACAATGATCAATTTTCAATCCCAACCTCTTTTGTTACCTCTATTAATGCACGGTCGTTATCACGAATATTCATTTATAATTCTTGACTTTGTCTTTCAACTACTTGAATAATGGTATTATTACTTAGAACTAATATAGGGTCTCTTACAAACACAATCACATGACATGTGAACATGTGATTGCTTCTCAACTTGTGTATCCCTCTCTTAGGCGTTTCGTCAAACACCTTCCATGGAAGTGCATTAACTTACAGATTAGTGCATTAACTTACGATGAGTCATTTGGAGTTCTACAAAAATATTTATACTTGTTTTACGAAAGCATGTTGAGTGTTATAACTTACAGATTAGTGTTATATCACAAGTGATATTTCACTGAGAAAAAAAAAGTTTGTCGAAAGTTTGGAAAACTAGAAGGGGGGTTGAATAGTTTACCGGTTTTTAACTTAATTATCTTTTGAAACTTTGCGTGAAATCAAAGATCTAAACTAAAAGAAAATATGTAATATGCAATAATAAAGAAAGAAACGATCAAACCACAACACGATAGTTTATCGTGGTTCGGCTACAAGGATTCTTTTTCCTTGCCCTACTCCACGCCCCGAGTATCCAACTCGAGAGTTTCTTTCACTAGTCAATTAGCTCCTTTCACCGGCGGAGAAAACCCTACACGTCGCTTACACAAGATTACCGACACAAAGCTAGATGTCGAGTTCTTTTACAAGGGTACAACCAATCCCGTCACACTATGTATTTTAAGGCCTAAAATACTAACCGATCACTACTGAAAGTACACAATGAATAGATGTATAAACCTCACTAGGTTACACAAAACTATGCTAACAAGACTTGCAACGTTATGTTGAGACTTGTAACTTTTGGTATGAACTTGTGATCTTCTTTGCTACAAAAGATCTCACACAAATGAAATGTTAATGAGTTAGATGAGTGCAATGAGAATGTATGTATGTGTAGATTATAATGAGAAGTGATGAGAGATTTCTTGCAAGTGGCTTGCTATTTATAGCCAACCAAACCAGCAGCCTGGCGGATCCGGCGGAACCAAAACAAGGGTTCCGCCCTTGTAACCCCAGGGTTCCGCCAGGTCTGACAGTTAAAGTCTTCAAGAAATCTTTCTATATCTAGCAATGTCAAATCAAGTTTCTTCAAGTCAACACACAATAGATAGAGTAAGAATCATTCTAAAATGTGTAAGAGATCTTATGGAAAGTCAACTACTAGATTTAGAAACCTTTCCATAAATGCTCATGATGTATGCCATGATGTCATGTTACATTTTCTATATTTAGAAATATGAAAATGTTATGTTTAATATGAAATGTAAATGTAGCAAATAAAGTCTAGTTATGCAAGACTAAAACTATAATCATGTTTTACTAAACTAAAGTTTACACTTTGTCGTTAACAAAACTTAGCAAAGATCGTAAAATATAAATAACGTTTTTAGGCGATATTTGTATTAACAATCTCCCCCTTTTTGTTGATGACAAAACATAAACTCTATTTTTAAGTAAATCACTAATTCTAGTGTTAAGTCTTTAAAATTTTGTATTTAAACTTGTTTTACTCAATTGATGAAAAACATTTTAAGTTTATAAGTTTAAATATATATTCTCCCCCTTTTTGTCGAAACAAAATGTTGGGTCTATTATTGATTTGATGATACAAAACAAGAAGAATGAAACATGAAGGGCTTGAAGTGACAAGAAGGAATTCTACAAAAGATGGGAAGGACTTGCTTGCAAAAGAAGTTTTATTTATTAGTCCTTCGTAGTATTTTGTAAACCCTAATATCTCTCTATATAAAGAGACATAGGGCGTAGGATTTTATCAAATAAGTCTTCCGTAATGTAGTCAACTAAAAAGGTGTGTGTGTAACCTAGGCGTAGGAGATAAACGCCTAGGGTTAGTTTAGTTAGAGTTAGTTGTTTGTTAGCCTCAAGGTCGTTCTACCTTGATCAAGTAGAATTGGGGTTGTAGATGTTTGTATGTTAGAGATGATAATTAAAAACCTTGTTGATAACATTGATGTTCTTATTTATTATTCCGCTGCATGTTATTCAATGTTATTGTTCCTAGATAATTAAAGGTTTAACAGCCTGGAGCCCGTAACGATCAAGGAGTGCTGGGTTCCTACATGTGGTATCAGAGCCTGGGGCTCGTGATATCTGGGATTTACAAGGTTTGGTTTGTCGAAGAACGAAGAAAAGAAGAAAAATTTGAAGTTGTTTTCAATTTTCGCAACTTTCTGCAGTGCAGTTTTCAACAGCCGATATCTCATTCGTTAACTGTTGGATCGGGCTGAAATTTTTATTGAAGCTTCTCTACATATCAAGGAAGAGTTCCACCGGAGGGATCTTCGATCTGAGCTTCCAATAAAAAGATATACGTTCATAAAGTCTGCTGCAGAACAGGTGAAGCTGTCGAATTTTTAGGGTATTCTTGATATATAACTTCTATGATTTCGTTTTCTATTGAATTAATTCATTATAGAAGTTGGTTATGTGTTGCTTGGTGTCTATTATTCATGGAAGAAAGCCCTTTGGTTGATAGAACACAAGTGTTTGCTGCTATTAAATGACAAATTGCGATTCTACTTTAATTCTTATTGGTCGTTCGTTCATTCATAGAATTAAAAGATTGTGGTTTTATTCAATCTAATTGGAAATTGTGGGTCAGATATGTGCAAGGTAACCTCATATATTTAATGTTGAAGATTTGTTAATTCAAGGCACATGGGTCGGTGGTCATATAATAGCAATCAGCTTTGTGTGGCATTAATATAACCTTGTGCTAATTATTTACTCATATTAATATTAATGGTTCGGTGGAGAGCAGAGCAGTTTGTCGACTTTTGCAAAAGATGGTAACGTGGGTCAGTGGTGCTATAAATCTAATTCATTATCAGTGGACATTGCAATTATTGGTCGAAGATAGAGACTGATTCACATGTGATATAAAAGTATGTTGGTGAGGATTGGAGCTGTTAATTGTTTGATGTTTTAACACTGCTGCTACGCTTATTATTTTGAACGTACTGCTCCATGTTTGTGAAAGTACTACTCCATGTTTTTAAAGTACTGTTGTCGAACCAAAGTACTGCTGTTTCAGATTAAAGTACTGCTCCATCAAATTAAGGTGGCCTTCAAAGTAATTTATTAATGGTTTGTTTGAGGCATCAAGGTGTGCAAAGATTCATGAAGACACGAAGGTACTGCTCTCGAACCAAGGTACTGCTACGTGGTCTGCTCAAATTAAGGTACTGCTGCAAATTAAGTTCAAAGTACTGTTGTTTATTGCAAAGTACTGCTCGATATTTTTCAAGGTACTGCTTGTTTATTCAAAGTACTGCTAGTGCCATTGCAAAGTACTGTTGCGTTTCGATGAGTTATGGAGACACGTAAAGAGCTTTATGGTTCAAAATGTATGCATGATTTAAGAGCAGCAAGGGGAAGTATTTATGAGTTTGATTGGTTTTGGATTACACACACAGAAGGTTATTTGGTATACACACACAGGAAGAAGTTTATGTTCTTTAAGATTTAAAAAGGCTCGTTCTTATGGATTAATTGATTACGAAGAAGGTTGAATATCACTTATTTGAAGTTGTAGTTGAGTTTCACATGTTTGTGTTCTTATCATATAGCTTGATGAATCTAGCAATGTGTGATTTTTCTTATGATGCTCTATGCACACATTGGCTATCACTTAAAGGAGTTACATTGTAGTGCTCAGTGTCTCATATTAGTTGAGGATTTTGTCAAGGGATTGCGGTCTACTTATATTTATGGCTTAGTATAAGTATGGAGTTCCATGGATAGTAAAAGATTTAAGACACAAGTTTGGGAAATTCTACTTCTTCATCAAATTTGTTATACTCGGTTTTCTTCATAAGTGATCATTACAAGGAGCTTACAGATTTGAAGAATCATAGAGATGATTAACACATTGATTTAAAGGGAAGTATTTTATCATGTGTTTTAATCATTTGATGTTCATGCACCACTCAAGGGGAAGTTTTTACTGCTTACATTTTATATTTGTTGATAACAAAAAGGGGAAGAGATGTTGAAGAGATATTGGAGTGGCATTGCATGAATTAAGGGGAAGACAAGATTGTTTCATTCAGGGAGATGCTTACATCTCAACTTTTCTACTTCGTCTAGGGAAGTTCGTACAAGAAGGTATTTGTTTTGTTACCATCAAATAGGGGAAGATTGTTGGGTCTATTATTGATTTGATGATACAAAACAAGAAGAATGAAACATGAAGGGCTTGAAGTGACAAGAAGGAATTCTACAAAAGATGGGAAGGACTTGCTTGCAAAAGAAGTTTTATTTATTAGTCCTTCGTAGTATTTTGTAAACCCTAATATCTCTCTATATAAAGAGACATAGGGCGTAGGATTTTATTATTCAAGTCTTCCGTAATGTAGTCAACTAAAAAGGTGTGTGTGTAACTTAGGCGTAGGAGATAAACGCCTAGGGTTAGTGGTTTATTATTTTAGAGAGCATGTTCTACTTGATCAAGGTAGAACATGTTAATTGGTTTGTATGTTAGAGTAGAGATGATGACGAAGTAAACCTTGTTGATAATAATAATATTCTTTATGTTATTCCGCTGTGCTTATTATTATCATTGTGCTTAATGCTATCCTAGATTAAAAGGTTTAACAACCTAGCCCGTAACGATCAAGTATGCTGGGTTCCTACACAAAAAGAAGAGTTGCGACGCGGAATAATGCAAGTGCTCCCCCTTGGACAATACTCCCCCTAAATGGAGTGCCAAATTAGGAAACATGGATTTTGAACTGTTGGGAATTCTGCTAAGTACAGAATCTACTGATGGTTACTGCTGAAGAAGGGATCTGCTGAAGACCAGTTCCTGCNCGTTATTTTTGTTAAGGCATCAAGATTTGTTTCTGCTGACGCCAAAGAGGTAACATTAAATTGCATATGTGGTGCATAATAATTCAATTATCCTCGTATCAACAATAAATTTGTCGTGGGATACTGGGATTCAATTGGGCTAATTAATTATATGTCGGTAGATCATTAATTGCTGCAAAGAAGCCTCGTACAAATTAATTACATATCACTGGTCATTACTTCTTTTTGTCGTATTTTGAATATGGTATGTAGTCATTCACGTGATCCATAGTAATTAAAGAATTTACATGGTACTTCAATAATCATGGGACGGTGTCGCTATTTATATTAAAGTGATTATTCGATTGGATCTGGGTGTCGCATACGGGACAGTTTTGTCGTGTTTGGAGTTTGCTTCAAAGTTACAATCGCTGCTATTGGTTGAGAGTTTTTATATTATTCGTTGAATGTTTCTCCTGCATATCTGTTTCGAGGTAATAACTGTTTTCAACATACTGCTACTCTCAAGATACTGCTCCAAAGTGTTGCATATCTCATCCGAAGTACTGCTGTTTGATGAAACTGTTATGAGGGTTTTAAAGTACTGATCAATTATCAAAGTACTGCTGCGTCTCGCTGTTCTCGGAATGAAAGTGCTGCTCCTCATAAGCATACACAATCAAGGTACTGCTCGTTTCTTGAAAGTACTGCTGCTTGTTTATGTTCAACTGCTCGTATTCTCCAAGGTACTGTCGTTTGTTGCAAAGTACTGCTTCAAGAATTAAAGTACTGTTGCGTTTGATAATTTATGGAGACATGTAAAGGAGCTTTATGATTCAATAATTATGCATGATTTAAGAGCAGTAAGGGGAAGTACATATGATTGATTCAAGATGAGTTTGATTGGTTTTGGATTACACACACAGAATGATTATTTGGTACACACACAGAGGAAGAAGTTTTGTTCTTAAAGGTTTCAAAAGGCTCGTTATTTGGTTCTTATGGATTAATTGATTACGAAGAAGGTTGAATATCATTTATTTGATGTTGTAGTTGAGTTTCTTAGATGCGTGTTCTTATCATATCTTAAACGGCTTCATCACGTTTAAAGATAACTTGTTTGTGCGTTAAAGAAGTGACAAAGACTTGATAAATCTAGCCAAAGAGTGTGATTTTTCTTATGATGCTCAATGCACACATTGGCTATCACTTTAAGGAGTTACGTTATAGTACTCAGTGTCTCATCTAGTTGAGGATTTGTCAAGAGATTGCGGTCTATTCATATTTTTTGTTCTTGGTATAAGTTTGGAGTCACGTGGTTAGTACAAGATATAAGACACAAGTTTGGGAAATTCTACTTCTTCATCAAGTTCGTTATATTTGGTTTTCTTCACAAGTGATCATTACAAGGAGCTTACAGATTTGAAGAATCATGAAGATGGTTAGCACATTGATTTCAGGGGAAGTATTTTATCATGTGTGTTAATCATTTGATGTTCATGCACCACTCAAGGGGAAGTTGTTGACTCTTACTACTGTTGATTAGTATTACTACTGATGGTTTTGATTTCTATTGTTTCAAGTTCATTTATAGTTGCGGAAAACTTCATGGAGGGTAATTTGAGACATTGGAAGGATGAATTGGATGTGTGGTATTAGTTTGTGGTGGAAAAGATCATATTTCATATGTTCCTTATTTGTTGATAACAAAAAGGGGAAGAGATGTTGAAGAGATATTGGAGTGGCATAGCATCATTCAAGAGGAAGACAAGATTGTTTCATTCATGGTGAGATTTTATCTCAACTTTTCTACTTCGTCTAGGGAAGTTCGTACAAGAAGGTGATTGTTTTGTCATCATCAAATAGGGGAAGATTGTTGGG